>JBBPBX010027656.1:15943-37140 GCA_038048925.1 Garcialebias charrua
GCGCCCTCGAACTACGGCAACTCGGACATACGAACGTATCATATTTAATAAAAATATGAAAAAAAAAATTATTTTTTTGTTTGTGTTTAAATGTTCTTAATTTCATGTGTACAGCACTTTTTTGCAGCTGTGGTTGTTTTAAATGGCTTTATAAATAAAGTATAATTATTATTTTTATGTTTTATTACAATTTTAAGCTTATTTGCGCGACTTCCGGCCGTTTCCGGAAATGCATCCGTGTCTGCCATTTTACGGTCCCCAAGTGCGGTCAAGTGAGGTCCGCCATTATCGGCTCATGCCAGCTGGCTCTGGAAGACCAGAAGCCGCCTGACATCACCAGCTCATGGCCTGGGCTAACTACGCAGCTGCCGGAGCTAACGAGTGCTGCTAATGCCGGAGCTGCGGGAGCAGAAGCCGCGGATCGCTTGATGCTGCCCGATAACACAAGTTCATGGCCTGTGCTAACTACGCAGCTAATGCCGGAGCTAACGAGGTGCGGGAGCAGAAGCAGCTTGTTTTGGATGGACGAACATCGCGGAGAAACGGCTTTCAGTAAGTTTTTTTTTCTGGCTCCAAATATATGGAGTTAACAAGCTAACAGTCCTTCTTGTAAACATATTTGTGCGCGTGTGGAGCGGAACGAAGCTTGGGAGCTCGGACGTGCAAGAGCTAATGCTAAAAGATGAAGGCAGGCTTTGACCAGCTCAAAGTAAGAAATTATATTTTTTATTATTCATTTATTTACATGTGATACTGCACTAGGTGTGTTAGGATAGGCGAAGTGCTTCTAACTGTACAGTAACATACGTTTAGGCAGTGGCGGCTCGGGTGGGCTCCGACTTACGGCAAAATCGACCTACGAACGGTCCTTAGGTCCGGAACTCGTTCATAACTCGAGTGTTTCCTGTATATGTATATATAGAGGAGCAGAACGAAGGTGGGGAGACTGGGCAAGCCGATTGTGAAGATTCTCAGTCATCCAGGACATGGAAAATTCAGAAAAGTTTCAGAGAAAAAAACCAATAAAGTGTAATTAATAAAGTCCAGTTGTGTCTGTCTTAACATTTTTTTAATTTGTCATAGCCACGTTTACCTATTACATGATACAAAGCATGCCTTACTGCTACTACGACTCTGCTACCATCAAATGGCTGATACTAGTACTGCTCTTTTTTTCAGTCAGAATGAATGAAAACGGTCATATCTCAGCCAATAATTGGTTTATAAATCCATCCATCCATTATCTTTTACCCGCTTCTTCCATTTTGGGTCACGGGGATCGCCGGTGCCCATGTCCAGCAATCACTGTGCGATGGGCGGGGTACACCCTGGACAAGTCGCAAGTCCATCACAGGGCCACATGGAGACAAATGAGACAAACAACCATTCACTCTTGCACTCCCACCTAGGGACAATTTAGAGTTACCAATCTGCCTAACATGCATGTTTTTGGTCTGTGGGAGGAAACCGGAGTACCTGGAGAAAACCACTCATGTACGGAGAGAACATGCAAACTCCACCCAGAAAGGCCACCTGACCAGGATTTGAACCGGGAACCTGCTCGCTGAGAGGCAGCAGCTTTACCAGTTGAGCCACCGTGCTGATGAAATCAAAAAAGGCGTTCAATATAGGATCAACTGGACTTTATTTGTTGCAGAAAACGTTTCGACTTCTGTCCAGAAGTCCTTTTCAATTCTGAATGAATGGAAGCTGTGAGACCGAGAAGTTAGTAAGTTAGTAAGTTAGTAGTAACTTACTGTCCGGTGCTGTCCAGACCTGATCTCGAGACACTAATCCATGCATTCATCACAACCCGCCTGGATTATTGTAATGCACTGTACGCTGGGATCAGTCAGGCCTCCTTCTCACGCCTCCAGCTCGTGCAAAATGCAGCAGCTCGGCTTTTAACCGGTACACGTAAGTTTGAGCACATTACACCTGTTCTCTCCTCACTGCACTGGCTCCCCGTGCGAACTAGAGTCGACTTTAAAATCCTGTTGTTGACCTACAAATGCCTGAATGGCCTCGCTCCCCTCTACCTCTCTGAGCTGCTGGAACCATATGTTCCACCGCGGGCCCTGAGATCATCTGATCAGATGCTCTTGGTGGTTCCAAAAACACATCTGAAGCTCCGAGGAGATCGGGCGTTTTCAGTCACCGGCCCCAAACTCTGGAACAACCTGCCCCTCAACATTAGACAGGCCTCCTCCCTTCACTTGTTCAAATCCCTGCTAAAAACCCATCTGTTCTCTCTGGTGTTTCATACTGTGTGAGCTGACGTAGTGTATATATTTTTACTGTTTTCATTTTAATATTGTTCTTATACATTTTTATTATACTTTACTGCTGTTAATATCAGAATTGTTACTATTGATGTGTGATACTGTTCTGTAAATTTTTGAGCCTCTTTTATGTTGTGTGTGTGTGAAGCACCTTGATAACAGTTTATCTGTTCTAACTGTGCTATATAAATAAATTTGACTTGACTTGACTTGACTAGTAAATTAGACTAACAAAGTTCTCTGAGTAGCGTCTGTTGTTGGTTGGGAGGTGTCTTTTGTCAATTTACATACAGTTTTGTGGCTTATACCAGAGACCTCAAGGGAACCCCCTACTGTTAAGGTGTGATCTTTCAATTTACATGTATGTGTTACAAACCCCCTTCTGTTAAGCTGTGATGTGTTGTTTTGTCAATTTAAATAGAATGGGCATGTTATCTCAGGTATGTTGTGGGGTTATTTCAGTTTCCAATTTCATATGTTGGTGCGTGGCATGTCAGCCTGTATAAAACTTCTCGGTCTCACAGCTTCCATTCATTCAGAATTGAAAAAGACTTCTGGACAGAAGTCGAAACGTTTTCTGCAACAAATAAAGTCCAGTTGATCCTATATTGAACGCCTTTTTTGATTTTATCATGTCCTGGACGACTGAGAATCTTCACCAGCACACCGTGCTGATGGTTTATAAATATCGGAAAAAAATCCATAAATATGTCGCTTCGGCCTATATGTCGCAGGACATGTAAATTATGCAAAAAAACTGTAACATATAGGGTGGAAAATACGGTATTGCATTATTGATCAAACAGCTTGACAAATCTCAGGAAAAAACATGTAATATTAGGTCAGTTTCCTCTAAAAGTAAATGACCTAGTTTATAAAATGTTTCTCATTTGTTTGGTTCTCTTTATCTACTTTTAGGACTTGTGTGAAAATCTCATGATGTTTTAGGTCATTTTTATGCAGAAATTTAGAAAGTTTTAAAGGCTTCACAAACTTTCAAGCACCACTGTATGTGTGAATATAAAGTTATAATTGTGCCTGATGTTCATGTTTTCAGTGGTCCCTGCAGATGTTCAGCAGAAGGTGCTGATTAAAGAAGAAGCTCCTGAAGTACAGATGCTTGGTGTGGACCAACAGGATCCAGAGACCCTCAACATAAAGGAGGAAGAGGAGGAACTGTGGACCAGTCAAGAGGGAGAGCAGTTTTGTGTGAAAAAGGAGACTGATGACACCGGGTTTGCATTCACTGCTGTTCCTTGGAAGAATGAGGAAGATGAAGAGAAGCCTCTGTTTTTACAGCTTCATCAGCACCAAGTAAAAGAGGAAGATCTTCCAACCAGCAGCTCAGCTGACCAGATGAAAGCAGCAACTGGTGGAGAGGACTGTGGAGAAGGAGAAACTACCAGGAACCCAGATCTAAATACTTATGGAGATGATTGCAGCTCTTCAGAGACTGAAGTCAGTGAGGATGATGAAGGTGATGAGGTGAAGGACTCTGACTCTCAGCTAAAAGACTTATCAGACTCTGGGTCAGAACCTGAAGACGGTGACAAAGACTGGAAGGAGAGCAGAGCTCCTGAGTCAGGCATAAACACTGTCAACAAATCTTGCAGCTTCACTGAGCATGGGAAACAATTTCACAAGACGAGTCAGTCAGTGACGTCTTCAAGTTGTTTGGTTATCGAGGAACGTTTAAAAGTGAAGAAAACTGGAGGCTCAATCAAGAAAAAACAGTCAAGACAGAACTCATTTAGTTGTGAAGACTGTGGAAAAATATTTAACCAAAATGGTAATCTAAAGAAACACATGATAGTCCACACAGGACAGAAAGCATTTGCTTGTGATCTTTGTGGACAAAGGTTTGGACAGAAGTCAACTTTAAACACACACATGATAGTCCACACAGGACAGAAAGCATTTGCTTGTGATCTTTGTGGACAAAGGTTTGGACAGAAGTCAACTTTAAACACACACATGATAGTCCACACAGGACAGAAAGCATTTGCTTGTGATCTTTGTGGACAAAGGTTTGGACAGAAGTCAACTTTAAACACACACATGATAGTCCACACAGGACAGAAAGCATTTGCTTGTGATCTTTGTGGACAAAGGTTTGGACAGAAGTCAACTTTAAACAAACACATGATAGTCCACACAGGACAGAAAGCATTTGCTTGTGATCTTTGTGGACGCAGGTTTGGACAGAAGTCCGCTTTAAACACACACATGATAGTCCACACAGGACAGAAAGCATTTGCTTGTGATCTTTGTGGATGCAGGTTTGGACAGAAGTCAACTTTAAACACACACATGATAGTCCACACAGGACAGAAAGCATTTGCTTGTGATCTTTGTGGACAAAGGTTTGGACAGAAGTCAACTTTAAACAAACACATGATAGTCCACACAGGACAGAAAGCATTTGCTTGTGATCTTTGTGGACAAAGGTTTGGACAGAAGTCAAATTTAAACACACACATGATAGTCCACACAGGACAGAAAGCATTTGCTTGTGATCTTTGTGGACAAAGGTTTGGACAGAAGTCAACATTTAAACACACACATGATAGTTCACACAGGACAGAAAGCATTTGCTTGTGATCTTTGTGGATGCAGGTTTGGACGGAAGTCCGCTTTAAACACACACATGATAGTCCACACAGGACAGAAAGCATTTGCTTGTGATCTTTGTGGATGCAGGTTTGGACACAAGTCAATTTTAAATGCACACATGATAGTCCACACAGGACACAAAGCATTTGCTTGTGATCTTTGTGGACAAAGGTTTGGACATATAGTGGACCTACCCAGGGTCAAATTAAGGTTTTTGAACTGTCCAGTGATGACCTTTACTGACCTCTCAGTAAAGCAAGACATTTACTACAAAATCATTCATTTAGCTATAATCTGATAACATAGTCACCAAAAAGAGACTATTTCTATCTTTGATTTTAGGCTGATGTGATCAAAAGAATAACTTTTGTCATTTTCATGATGTGTGCTTTTAAGCTGTGTTATTCTTTAAGAGTTAAACTGTGTTCACTGCTGTGTTAAAGGTGAAATCTCGGGTCACAGAGACCCGACTGTTTTGTTTAGAAATAAGAAGACAGTTTAATCCGTTGTTTTTCATGAACAAGGCTCCAGCTTCTCTGTCTTTTCCTAAACAAATCTCCCTCTGCTCTGGCTGTAACCTTGGGTCTGATAAGGCAAGTGAACTCCTCTTTTTGTTCCTGCTCTTTAAGTTCTAAGCTGTGGCTGGAACGGAAGAGTCTGCAAGAGTCGGCAAGAGTCGGCAGAGTTTGGAAGGAACCAGTAGGTTCCTCAGAGTTTCTGGGAGCTTCGAAAGATGATGTGAACCTTCCAAAGAGCTGAATGACCACAAGTCACGCGCTAAGGACTCGTCATCCAGCTGGGACTGATAACATGTTGTTATGGGTCCACTTCGAACAAGCGTAAGCTCAAGAACTTTGTTTATTCCTTCCTGGAATAAGTTTATCTTGAAGTCAGAGGCCTGAAGCTGACATATTCTCTGATGACCAAGCGAAAACCAGGAGACGTTGGAAAACGTAAACCAGAACCCTGCTTGAAGGTATTGTACTGGTTCCCACAAGGACCCGTGCATCTGAAAAGCTACAAGGTCTTCCCTCTTACCGGGCCGTCGTCAAAAGGTAAAGAGCTGTTTACAAAACGTACCTGGATTTTAGCAGAAGTCGGAGGAGAAGTGTCACTCTGGTATCATGCTCACGATAATTTCTTCTTAAATCTTTCCTCCTATTTCTTTCCCCTCTCAAACTAAGCTGGAAACTATAATTAAGCTGAAGAGCCCACAGACTAAATATGTTAACATCCAATATTGAAGTCTGTTGTGTTAAATTTAAGTGTGCTGACGTATTAATTTGAAAGAAAGTGAAATCATGTCAATCAAGTGTAATGGTGTTAATTTAGTTGATTTATTTTAAATAAATGATAGTGTCTCTTTGACATATCAAACTAAGTTAACGTCTTTGTCACTTAATGGCTTTGTGTATTTATCCATCATAAAGATCACAGAAATATTGGGTAAACTGAAAAAGAACAGAATCCGTGAATTTACTATTCAATCTGAATAAGTAAATTAATTAAGGTAAAGAGGTCAGTATTAATATTGACCTCCTCATAACCCCTTACATCTGGTGGCCTCGTACGTGGTTCTGAAAGTTTATTGATAAAACTGTGATCTCTCGTGAACTGTAACGTCATGTTTGCATATTAGGATCCAAGTTTTAGACTCTAACAGATTAATTATTTTGGCTGGAAAAGTGTTCAGAACGATTGCAGGACTGCAGTTAATGACATTTGAAGCTGAAATTGTTATTTGTTCAACTTTTGAAACGCTATAAGTAGTTTGGTGGGGATCTGTCTCGCTGTGTGGGAAGTGTCTGGTGGTTCTGATAAGGACCCGGTCCAGATTACGTTGCACAAGCTGAGGCAATCTCACTGCAAAATGACCGCCGAGTCAAATTGCCTGAAAAGCTAATTTAACATCTACAAGATTGCTGTGCTGGTATTTTACATGTTAGAGCAGGTCAAAGAAGCATATTACTGTTAGAACGGTGTCGGATAGTGGTTCTGAAACCCGAGTTCTGCTCCTTTAAAGTGGACGGAACCGACCTGAACGCGGCTCCGAGGGAGTCCGTGTCGTGTTACAGTTGACGTGCTGGTTACTAAGCGTAGCTAAGTCGTGCCTGTTTTAAATGTGATTGCCACGTTTCAGAACTTTGGAGAGTTAATTTGTAGCGTTTGAGTTGTTTTAAGAGTCTATAAAGTTGTGGTCTGCTGTGCAAGCTAACGTTAAAAGGACGTGTACTGTCTGCATGTCTGTTTATGAGCTGTGATTGGATAAACGAGAGCTGTGAGCTGTCAATCACTCTCGTAGCGAACGCTGATTCGCTGATTTGGGAACGCACGCCGTTGCGACCAACCCACTTTGTCGTCATTTCCGGTACTGCATTGGTCGAAGGTAAGAAACTACATTCACCATGAACGCTTGGGTAATGCACTGCAAACGCTGTGATTGATTGGTTGACGTCACGTATCTGTTTAGCGAGCTCCGCCTCGCTCAACGGAAGCTGGTGACGCGCTGCGTCGACCCGCCTACTTGTGTCGTCATTTCCAGGTGCACTTTCGGGTGACAAGCAGTTCATCAACTCACAGGACAGACTGAGATTTCACTGAGAGTTTAAACACTCATTTCAAGCCATCTAAACTGTCTAACAACATAGATTTGTCTCTGACAAGACCGCAGTTCGAGCGTTTATCACGAACATACTAGAAACTAACTCTAAAAGGTAGTTTTCAGTTAAATACTGAATGAAATAAATCAGTCTCCACGTGATAAATATAGACTCAAAGCTGCCCCCTGTTGGTTAAAAGACGTTGACAGATGAGTTTTCTCAAAAAAAAAAATCATAAAAAAGTCAGCATTTTTATGGAGGATTACCAGCTTTAAAATTGTTCTGTGCACAAACAAAAACTCCTGTTTATTCTAAATACAAATTTTAGAATAACAGAGGTACAGACAAACAATTTGTGCTCATTTTAAATACTGAAGAGATTTAAAATAACACTCAAAAAGCATTTTTATTTGATTTTCAAATTAAATTTAAAAAAAAATGATGGAGAACAGAGCATTTCCACATTATGCTCTTCACATCTCTGAATTTTAAACAGAATTGTTGTACATCTGTACACTTTTAGTTAAAAATTGCATTTTTAACGTTTTTCTGTGTAAAATTAATGACTCCAGTTTATTTTAAATGAAAAGTTTAAAATAACAAACGAAAGTACATTTTTCACTCCAAAGAAAGCAGACCAGATTTGAACATGTCACAAGACAACAAATTGATAAAAATCACTGATTTTTATTTGAAGTAACATCATTACTGTACTGTTATGCTGAGCGCACGAACACTCGTTTATTTTAAATAAAAAATTGTTTAAAATAACGAACAGAACGTCCTTTTTCACTCCTGATAACTGTCAAATGCAGTACAAAATCAGTTTCACTGAGACTGCAAGACATCTTTTTAAAGGCATGCTCAAGCAGCATCCTGTCACATTTTAGTGAAGTCATTGCATTTAAGTCAGCCCTCTTTTATAAGCGTTTGAGTAAGAAAAAACGGAAATCAGGCTGCTTGGGTTAGTTAGTAACTGTTGTTTGAACGTAAGTTCTATTTTAAAGTTAACACTGCAAGAGTGCATTTAACTTTTACAAAGTTCATTGAGGGTAAAAACCTGAAATAAGGTACCTATGAATACTTATTACACAGTGAAACGCGTAAACCTCAGCTGATTAGTTTATTTGACTCAGTGCTACGTTAAAAGTGAATATTTATTTGCAAACACTAACATGAGAACAATCTTTTGATTTTTTCACACAAAATCAATACAATAATGGACGTTGAACAGGGTGAAACGAGTGAGGGGGTCCGCTCCATCAGGGCCCCACAATGGCTTAGAACGAGCCAAGGGGGTGAATTCTCAGTTGACAGGTACGTGTGGCAAGAAGCAGGTGAACATCCTCTGATGTTTTACGACAGGCTTCTTAAAGCTCATTTTGGTGGTGAATATACACCAGGCATGGAAGAAGATGAAGACTTTAAGTGGTCTTTTTTCTTCCATCTCGTCTTTGAGATAAGACTTCAGCTGCTCACCATGGTTATTCCAAAAAAGCAAACCATGGAAGAAATAAAACAGTGTGCTATAAATGCATTTGAAGCTAACATGCTAATCAAAACACCCTTACAGGTGTCCCCAGGTGAAGCGGTCAAATCCCACTCGCTGGAGCTGGATTCCAGTCCTAAAAAAGGCGAGATTAAACAAGATTTTCAAACTGAAAAACAACTAAAGGTGGGTGTTAGCTCTACAGGACGCCCAAGACCAGGGTGGGCCCGGAAGGGACCCCTGAGACGTGGACCTGCACCTCGGATGACACAATCCGAGACATGCAAAAGGTCGCAAACGTTCCAGAAAAAAGGCATCAAACCTCCAAGCTCTGATGAGGTGGTGGATGTAAGTTGGTTGTTTGAAAACTTGAATGATACAGAGGATGACCAGACTGGGACAATGAGTGACCTTGTCTTTGATAACTCAGAGCACACAGTTGATGACAAAGACAGCAAACACACTGCTGATAGTCAACAACTTCCTGAAGGTCATGAGGCTGACAGCCAACAAGAGGCTGACAGTGAACATGAGTACACAGACAGAGTCACACGTGAACGGAAACGTGTGCCAAGACCTGTGAGGTTTCTGTGTAACTTTATACAAAGGGGGGTGGCTAAGAAAGCTTACCTGCCCATCACACTGGAAGGTGTCCTTGAGCGTGAAGCCCTCCTGGATGGCAGTTCTGATATAACTATTATGTCGGCCAAGCTGTTCGAGGAGCTGAGGACCGCCGCTAATGGTGTTGACAGGCAAATTCCCTTCGAGAAATGTGCTATTGAGCTACAGGGTCTCGCAGAGACGAGAACAACCCTGACAGCTATAGCTATGGTTCACATGCAGATTGGCAAAATGACACTACGCCACCCGGTGTTTGTGTCTAACCTTGACTCATTCCCGTTTTTGGTTGGCCAAGATTTTATAAACCGCTTCGACGCGATTATAGATTATGGCCAACAGACAATGTGGGCAACAGTGAGTAAACCCCTGCCAATAATAGTGCCTCCTAGGGACTCCTCATCCGAGGACGAGAGCCCGGTAAGTGAACCTTCAACTACAGGTGAGACAGAAGAGACCCAAAAGTTGGACCAAACTCTGGCCCAACAAGAGAACCTCCTCTGTGAGCTGACACTTTCAGCACTCCCTGACCACTGCCTACCACAGGTAGTGAAAGGTGTTGAGATCCAAGGATCCCACACCGATGACGCTGTACTGTCCTCTGAGACAGGTAATTCGGCAATCGGCCAAGCTTTCAATGAAACCTTGGTTCAAGGGCATCTGAGTCCAGAAAATGACAGTCAACCAAACGCTGACAGTCACTTGGACATCATTGTTGCAGATTACGAGGACCCCTCATCAGACAAGAAGGGGGCAAACTCACATTACCTACCACAGGTAGAGAAAGGTGTGGAGATCCAAGGACCCCACACCGAGGTTGCTGTACTGTCCCCTGGGACAGGTAAATCGGCTATCAGCCAAGCTTTCGATGAAACCTTGGTTCAGGGACATTTGTGTCTAGAACTAGTCAGAAATGACATAGTTTTTACAGACTCAAAGAGCCTCTCTTCAGTCAAGAAGTGGGAAGACACACACAACGACAGTGACCCGTCGCAGTCTGTACAATCAGACACACCTGCGACTGCGCCGACAGTTGTGACACACCTGAATTACACGGAAAGAGGTAAACGTAAGAAGATACGTTGGCCAAATCCTAAACGATTCCTGTGTACCGTCTTCTCTCAGCTGCGCGAACAGCTTAAACTAAACGGTGGCATCCTAACTTGTGCCCATGGACGGACGTCCTCACCTGTGCTCGTGGTCCCCCATGACCAAAGGGGGGTGATGTTAGGCCATGCCAAAGACAAAGATTTGAATGTACACCTCAGAAACACTTTTGCTTTCGCCCAGAAAAACCTGGAAAGATCCGCTGAAGGACGCAAGGCGTACTACGACCAGAAGGCCTCTCACAATGAACTCCAAGTGGGAGACAGAGTCTGGTACTATACGTTCGCCCCAGCAACCGGGAAAGGAGAGTCCGGGACCGGAACTCTCGCCCGCAAACTAATGCCCAGGTGGACTGGACCTCATCTGATAACAGACAAAGTGTCCTCAGTCGTCTACGAAATCAAAATCAGCAAAGGCCGCAAAGAGCCAATTGCTAAATGGGTACATCGAAATCAGATCAAACCTTACAAGGCGTTCAATGACTCCACAAAAGACAAAGATCTCACAAACTCACCGACTTCATGGGATAATAAGGTCGTCCAAACACAAGTTAGTAAATAAACTAATCAGGTTTAAACTACCATATTTCCCACCCTATAAGTCGCATTGTCCAATTTGAACTTAGAAACGCTAAGCCTAAAACCCACAACAAAAAACTAACCTTAACAACCGTTTAAATCCACGAGATTTAATTTGACCTCGGTCATAAAGTTGAGACCTGTTTTCTTGTGTGTTGCACTTTGGAATCTGACGACAAGAGTGTGTCGAAGCAGTGAAACGTTGTTTCCTTGTTGTTTAGTCATTACTGTTGTCATTAGTTGAGATATTGTTTTGGTTCTGAACACTCCCAGCCAAAAAGGTTTTGTATTAACATTGGTTAATGAATGATATGGATTTAACTATGCCAACATGCAGTTCGTTTTGTTAAATCTCAATCGTCGAAGAGTCAATGTAGTTTAAAGCTACTCAAGGTACAATAAACTACACTGGTCTCATAATTTCTAAATTGAACCGATTCGATCGTTTCTATTCTAGATTGTCTATTCATTTTGATGAGTCTCGCCATAGACTTCAAAATTTATTAGGAATACCAAATCCTACGTCGTTCGTCTAAAAGACAACAGACATTTAGATCAAACTATATTTCATTTTTATTTTAGTTTAACCTAAACTAAGTAATGAATGGAGGAATAGTTTGGAATTAGAGGCCTTCGTTACAGAAGCCCTCCAAAATTTTATAGGTACAGATCCCTATATCTAATTTTACAGAATTGATCCACCCCTTAATTGGTAAGTGTAGCTGATCTAAACCATGATAGCTTACATACCAGGTGCATATAGGTAAGGCTTAATGTAAAATCCCAATCATAAGCCCACCTAAAAAACCACATAATTGCATGACACATAGAACCAGAGTGGCACTGACTGGAAACCAACCAGCCAACAACCTTCGATGTGGGGACCTGCAGCTCCAACGCTTGGTCTTCAACCTTCATCCAAGGGTCGCCTCCTCTGCGTCAATCGAGGGATCCCCTCTACATGCTGATTATGAAAACAATTGTTGCTGATCAATCAACAAAACTAACCGTTGTGGAATTACTGCTGTGGAATTACCGCTGTGGATTATAAGACTTTGCTTTCCAAGGGATCACAGACTTTGTTTTCCAAGAGTTAACAGACTTTGTTTTCCAAAGGATTAAAAGCTTTTCGCAATGGGATTACCTCCGAACAGTATGGAATTTCCAAAAACTTTATGGGATTATAATTTTTGATTTTTCTTTTCCACTTGCTGGATTACTTCAAGATCAAAGACAGTTCAAGGTTTCCTTTCGTGTTGGACCCCATCCCCAAGGACTGGCGATGGCTTCCAAAAGGGGGGAGATGTAGTGGACCTACCCAGGGTCAAATTAAGGTTTTTGAACTGTCCAGTGATGACCTTTACTGACCTCTCAGTAAAGCAAGACATTTACTACAAAATCATTCATTTAGCTATAATCTGATAAATATAGTCACCAAAAGAGACTATTTCTATCTTTGATTTTAGGCTGATGTGATCAAAAGAATAACTTTTGTCATTTTCATGATGTGTGCTTTTAAGCTGTGTTATTCTTTAAGAGTTAAACTGTGTTCACTGCTGTGTTAAAGGTGAAATCTCGGGTCACAGAGACCCGACTGTTTTGTTTAGAAATAAGAAGACAGTTTAATCCGTTGTTTTTCATGAACAAGGCTCCAGCTTCTCTGTCTTTTCCTAAACAAATCTCCCTCTGCTCTGGCTGTAACCTTGGGTCTGATAAGGCAAGTGAACTCCTCTTTTTGTTCCTGCTCTTTAAGTTCTAAGCTGTGGCTGGAACGGAAGAGTCTGCAAGAGTCGGCAAGAGTCGGCAGAGTTTGGAAGGAACCAGTAGGTTCCTCAGAGTTTCTGGGAGCTTCGAAAGATGATGTGAACCTTCCAAAGAGCTGAATGACCACAAGTCACGCGCTAAGGACTCGTCATCCAGCTGGGACTGATAACATGTTGTTATGGGTCCACTTCGAACAAGCGTAAGCTCAAGAACTTTGTTTATTCCTTCCTGGAATAAGTTTATCTTGAAGTCAGAGGCCTGAAGCTGACATATTCTCTGATGACCAAGCGAAAACCAGGAGACGTTGGAAAACGTAAACCAGAACCCTGCTTGAAGGTATTGTACTGGTTCCCACAAGGACCCGTGCATCTGAAAAGCTACAAGGTCTTCCCTCTTACCGGGCCGTCGTCAAAAGGTAAAGAGCTGTTTACAAAACGTACCTGGATTTTAGCAGAAGTCGGAGGAGAAGTGTCACTCTGGTATCATGCTCACGATAATTTCTTCTTAAATCTTTCCTCCTATTTCTTTCCCCTCTCAAACTAAGCTGGAAACTATAATTAAGCTGAAGAGCCCACAGACTAAATATGTTAACATCCAATATTGAAGTCTGTTGTGTTAAATTTAAGTGTGCTGACGTATTAATTTGAAAGAAAGTGAAATCATGTCAATCAAGTGTAATGGTGTTAATTTAGTTGATTTATTTTAAATAAATGATAGTGTCTCTTTGACATATCAAACTAAGTTAACGTCTTTGTCACTTAATGGCTTTGTGTATTTATCCATCATAAAGATCACAGAAATATTGGGTAAACTGAAAAAGAACAGAATCCGTGAATTTACTATTCAATCTGAATAAGTAAATTAATTAAGGTAAAGAGGTCAGTATTAATATTGACCTCCTCATAACCCCTTACAGACAGAAGTCAACATTAAACAAACACATGATAGTCCACACAGGACAGAAAGCATTTGCTTGTGATCTTTGTGGAAAAAGGTTTGGACAGAAGTCAGATTTAAACAGAAACATGTTAGTCCACACAGGACATAAAGCATTTGCTTGTGATCTTTGTGGACAAAGGTTTGGGCAGAAGTCACATTTAAACATACACATGATAGTCCACACTGGACAGAAAGAATTTCCTTGTGATATTTGTGGACAAAGGTTTGGACGAAAATCAATTTTAAACGAACACATGATAGTCCACACAGAACAGAAAGCATTTGCTTATGATCTTTGTGGATGCAGGTTTGGAAAGAAGTCACATTTAAACAGACACATGATAGTCCACACAGGACAGAAAGCATTTGCTTGTGATCTTTGTGGACAAATGTTTGGACAGAAGTCAAATTTAAACAGACACATGATAGTCCACACAGGACAGAAAGCATTTGCTTGTGATCTTTGTGGACAAAGGTTTGGACAGAAGTCACATTTAAACAGACACATGATAGTCCACACAGGACAGAAAGCATTTGCTTGTGATCTTTGTGGACAAAGGTTTGGACTGAAGTCAGATTTAAACAAACACATCAAAATCCACACCAGATGAATGCAGTTTAGCTGTGAATAATAACCCTTGCTTTGTCTTTTTTAATCCCTTCTCATATAAAATAACTCATTTCTTTCAGCAATATTTTTTCTTGGTACCTTTGTTACCAAACTTTTGATTTTTATATTTGACCACTAGATGATGGTTCACTTTTTTATTAGAGCTTCTATTAAAGTCTAGTTCAATTTACCTCAGAAGAGGTACGCCTTTCACGACTAGGCGCTGAGAAGTCCTGCCTTTACAGTGGGTGACAGGTGCAAACAAGCAGCAAAGAGTTAATATGCACAGCAAACATATAAGTGATGCAAACTCCAAAATAAGTTAAAGGCCGAGATACACTCGAGCGTCCTCTGTTACGCCACCATACGCGCGCATTTTGTGCGCATGTGTTTTGCTGATATGCTTCAGCATATGTCAGAAACTATCAGCTTTCAAACGCTCGCGTTCTCCTTGTTGTAATATGAGCAGCTGCACACGGAGGGGACTCAACTGAGCTCGCTGATTGGTTACTTGCTGACACGCCTACTGAAATGATTGACAGCTTTCAGTCAGCTGACTCAGCTCATGCAGCTCGTTGAAGACCGCTGCGGTGTTTTCTACTATATATGTTATAAAAAGTTCTCTCAGAAATAAAAATAATAACAGGGAGTGCTTTTCCTGCAGCACACAGCCCACCAGGGATATTTAAAACATCGCCGCACCCAGGTAGGACCTGAATTCATTCATTTCAATCATCGAGTGAACGGAGGAAGAAGTGATTACTTGACTTTAGGCAAAAAAACAAAAGAAAAGGCCCGATCAGCGATAAAGAAGGGGAATTTATTTCATTTGTGTAACATACAAAACAGTCCGGCGCCGGGGAAGTTTATGTTCAGACACCGCGCATCGCGTATGCGTAGTAAAAAAATACTTTTGCGCGTACGTGCCCTGAGGGGCTACGCGGGGCTACGCTTTTGCCACAGCGTACGTACGCTGCGTATAGGCGTATCGTGAGGACGCTCGAGTGTATCTCGGCCTTAAGGCCCCAGTATAGCTCTGCGTTCGGCCGAACGCTGCTCGACGCCGTTCGAACGCAGCGGCACAAGCCTTTGAATGCGGGCGCAAACGCGCCAAGCTCAAATTTTACGACTGCGTACGTCAACGCGTTGTCTCACAATAAACTGCCCGGCACCGGACTGTTTTGTATGTGACACAAATACAGTATATTAAATTCCCTTTCTTCATCCCTGATCTGGACTTTTCTTTAGTTTTTTTTGCCAAAAGTCAAGTGATTGCTTCCTCCTCCGCTGACTCCATGACTGAAATGATGAGTAAATGAATGAATTTGTCATGAGCGAAATCAACTCGGGTCCAACGTGGCTGCGGGAGGTTCTGCAGATTTCCTGGTGTGCTGGACCAGTGCTCCCTGTTTTTATTTTATTTTTTAGAACTTTTAATAACATATAAACACAGAACACCGCAGCGGCTGCAGCCAGAGCCAGCTGCCAGCTCGTGCCTTTTTTCCCACCCGACCTGTCAATCAATTCAGTAGACGTGTCAGCAAATGACCAATCAGCGACCTCAATTTTTCCCGTAGGGAAACGCTCTGCCCTGCTGCTGCTCAAATTATGTAAAAAATTTGTAGCGAAAACGCGAGAATGAACGCAGAGCTATAGTGTGAACTGCCTGCACACAGAACGCGCGCGTAGAGCGGCGTTCGGCCGAACACAGAGCTATACTGGGGCCTTTAAAGCTGCAAGCAGCATTGAGGCCCTCGCAGCTTAGCGCCGCTCCGGCCTTATTGTGGCGACCGCGGGAGTTACAGTTCATCCGCTCGGTCGCCACCTCAAATGCTCTCATGCCCATTGTTGTGTCCTGCAATTGCATAAGACTGACAGCAGGGGAACCTCCGAGTAGGGAGAGAACAGGATGTGGAGAGGAGAGAAGAAAAAGTTGGAAGAAGTTGAATAAAGCATGGTGTTCTGAAGTGAGCTCCATCTGCAGTGGTCTGATTCTACACCTACGTATTAGCAACACCACAACAATGGCGACGAGGATGGGATCTTTCTGTACCTTTGCCTGCTCCATTCATGCCGTGCCCAGGTGAACCAACCATACCGTTTCCAACATGGTTGAAGATGTTCGACAACTACATGCTAGTAATAGCCGCTTCGGGAGACGACCGGCCTGATCCTAGAAAGCGCGCGGTTCTACTCCATGCTTTGGGTACGGAAGGCCAAAGACTTTTCTACAGCCTGCTAAATACTAGGACCACATTCGCTACTGCTATTGCTACCCTTAAAGAACATTTCATCCCGAAGGTGAACGTCATTGCTGAATGTCTCAAGTTTCGACAACGTGCACAACGGTCGGATGAAAAGGTACAACAATTCTTAGCTTCTCTGCTTGAGTTAGCTGCCACATGTGACTTTGGAAACATGGAGGAACAAATGCTACGTGATCAACTGATAGAGCGTGTTGCTAATACTCGCATCAGAGACAGATTGTTACTCGAACCAGAGCTAACTCTTGCTAAAGCTACAACGTTGGCGCTACAAATTGAGAGTGGATTAAGAGATGCTAACGTACTTTCTGATGCTACCGCTGCTAGCATTTCTGTTCCCGTGAGGGCCGTACTGTCTGATGCTAACGCTGCTAACGCTTCAGCTCCCGTGAGGGCCGTACAAAGACAGCCGAAGTCAAGCCGCCGCTGGGACGCGAGGAGGACGCCGCGGGACCATGCTGCTTCCACGACTCAACTTGCTGCTACTACACGCCATTCCTGCTTCCGCTGTGGATCCTTCGACCATCTTGCTAACCACCCTGCATGCCCTGCTGCTAAAACGACATGTAACGAGTGTGGTAAAGTGGGTCATTTTTCACGTGTTTGCCGTTCAACTCAAAAGGAGGTACGTGAAGTCATCGTTAATGAAGCCACGATTCTTTACATGAACAATGCAGTACAAGACAAGATTCTCTGCACAGTTCAAGTGACTGTGAATGGACGAGGTACAAATATTGAGCTGATTGTGGATACAGGCTCATCAGTGTCCATTCTACCAGAAGAGATCTACCACACCTACTTTTATGACTGTGTACTAACTGAACCTACAGTTTAGTACTTTTCTGAGAGAGAGAGAGAGAGATACAGCACTTAAAGTCAAGTGTATATTATCCCAGAGCAAATGGTGTTGTGGATCTAACAGAGTGCTTAAAGACTGCATACAAACAGCTGAAAGAAGTCACAGCTCGTGGAAGGAAGCTGTCACTGAATTCCTTCACAACTACCGAGCTACTCCGCATGCAACTACCGGAGCTACTCCATTTGAACTACTGAGGAACAGAAAGATGCGTACCAAGTTAAACATACTCCCAGTAGAACTGAAGAGCAAAAGCCAAGCTCAAATACAACAGAGGGTGAAACAAAAGCAAAACAAAATGAAGGAATATACTGACAAGAAAATGAGAGCTAAAGTACCAACATTCAACGTGGGGGACACTGTTCGTGTTCGCAGACCGGATCACGTTTCCAAAGGATCTTCCAGATTCACAGAACCACGTACTGTAATGAAGAAAGTTGGACCAAATACTTTCTTACTGAGTGATGGGCGCAAGTGGAATGCTTCAAAACTTGCACTCTTCCCAAAACAAATCCTACGTGCTGCAGAACAAAATGATGATGTACTCGATACATATGAACTGCCAGGAAATACTGATGAACCGCTTGCTGTGTTGAGAAGAAGTCAAAGAGATAGAAATGCACCAAGATGGTTGTCAGGTTTTGTAAGTTAGAGTGAAAAAAAATGTAAACTATTCCTGTTCATACTGTTCTGTAAGACAAGTAAATTTACTACTGTTCATACTGTAATGCAAAGGGTTAAAAGGGTAAACTTTCATATTACTGTTGGCTTACAGAAATAATAATTTGATTACTTTGATTTTCTGCTGTCAAGTATACTGTACAAAATTACATGTAAGTAATTGTTTCAGGAAAAGGGAAAATGTTGTGTCCTGCAATTGCATAAGACTGACAGCAGGGGAACCTCCGAGTAGGGAGAGAACAGGATGTGGAGAGGAGAGAAGAAGAAGTTGGAAGAAGTTGAATAAAGCATGGTGTTCTGAAGTGAGCTCCGTCTGCAGTGGTCTGATTCTACACCTACGTATTAGCAACACCACAACACCCATCCCGCATCATTTTGGCAAGAACAGTTAGCAAATACAGTTTCAGTCTTGTATGTTACACAGGCGGAAGCTGAAAGAGTCACCCAATAATCGTGAGATTCTTGTGTGAGTTGGCAGGGCTTAAGTGATGTCATGAATCAACAATACCAATTTTTCTGGAAGTGCTCATTGATCAAGTACAAAAAAATCTGATACAGATGGGATTATGTATCACTGAGATAGGGGGCGCACCAGAGTACAATTTTCAACAACAATACCAATATGTCCAAAAGTGCTCATTGATGAAGCACCATAAAGCTGGTGCAGATCGTTTGATGTATCACTGATCTGCAACTGTTGGAATAATGTAGGGGGCACACTTGAGTCAAATATTAAACAACCATATCAATGTGTTTAGAAGTGCCCACAGATGATGCACAATAAATCTGGAACAGATCAGATGGTCTATCATTGACATATAAGAGTTTGAATTATGTAGGGGTCGCACTGGAGTCAAAAGTTAAATAACATTAGAAACGTGTGTAGAAGTGCTCACTGATGACGTACAATAAATGTGGTACATAATGGATGATATATCACTGATCTGAAAGTGTTGGAATAATGTAGGGGTGCACTGGAGTGAAAATTTTAACAATATATATGTGTTTAGAAGTGCTGACAGATGACACAATAAATGTGGAACAGATCGGATGATCTAGCAATGAGATGTAACGGTTTGAATAATGTAGGGGCGCACTGGAGTCATCTGTTAAAACACTATCAATGTGTGTAGAAGTGCTCACTGATGAAGCAATAAATCTCATGCAGATCGGATGATGTATCACTGAGATATAACTGTAGTAATAATATAGGGTGCGCTGTGGAGGGTATTGGCCACTTATGGAAGCCTGTTGAAGTGGTGGATAATGATCGATCGTAGTGATTTTGGTGCACTTCGGTTCAAATTGTGGAAATTAGAGCCAAAATCTATGGTGACGGTGTCACTTCTGAGATCTTCACGCCGCCACGCCCACATCCTCCAGCGAAAAGAGTTTGCGCTTTAAAACAAGTCAGACCAGTATATTATAGATAAATGTTTCTGTCTTTTCATTCACCATCCATGGTTTTGGCTAACGTGCGCTCCTTGGACAACAAATTGGATTATATACGCCTGCTACGAACGAAACAAAATGTATGTGTGTATGTGTGTATGTGTGTATGTATGTATGTATTAAGATGTAAGTATATTATAGATAAATGTTTCTGTCCTTTCATTCACCATTTTAATTGTGTGTTCACAAGTTCTACTCTCTCAGACTCTGAGCCACCAGAACACCGTGGCTCATGCTGAGTAACAGTGTCTACATACAGTATAAACAAAATGGAGTGTGAATCATGAGGGTGATGCATTAAAAATACAACTAGCAGTACAAAATCCAACTCCTGAACTTAGAGCAACTCCTGATGGACTCACAGTGTGATCGTTGCTGCCTGGAGAAAGTTCCCTCATGTAGATAAAATGCTAATTTGGCAGTCTTGGGCCACCAAATTGCAAAGGAATATAGGTGAATACGTCAGTTTACTGACTTACCTATATTTTAGATGCCAGGTCTGAGCAGGTCTTCTGCACAAACCTTTCACCAATTCGCGAGTTCACCCTTTTTCAGGTCTTAAATTGTTTTACTATGATTAGCCAGAAATGTAATTTCACAAGAGACTTCAATTTATGTTGGTCTACCAGAAAATAGACCTTTATTGAAACTATCACAAAATTACATTAAACATTTGTATCGATATTAGCTCTGATTCTAACTACTTTGACAAGAATTCAAATTAAAACAAACAGACAGTTAGCAACTTTCTGTTGGCACATTACTAAACAGTTTGACATTTAGAAATAAACATAAGGAGGAGTTTAAGGAGGAAGATTAAAGATTGAAAGGAAATGGTTGAATCTTATCTTGAGATGTTTAACCAGAGATAGCACCCCCTGCTCGGTTTCAGCTGGACGTCCATACCGTGATGAAATGACTTTTACCTTCGTGAAGATGATCCTGTCTCTACTCCGGTAAATTAGTCAAGCCAGACGTGCATGCTGCTGCGTTTTACAGGCGACCACTTTCATCTTGCCACGGTCTCGAGACCGTCTGCGTCGGCCTCCCAGAGGAATGCCCAGCTCTGGTTTGGTTTTCAAGATAACTTCCAGAAAGAGTATTCTTTCAGAAATGAGTGAGGAGTTTACAGCAAGGCTTGCCGTGACTCCAGCTGATAACGTGGGCCTAGTTGACACAATGACCGGAACGTTTCCAGCTTTCCCAGAGGAGGAAAACCAGTTGGTAGTTAGTTCTCTCCTTCACACTCCAAAGTGCAAAACCGGAAGAGTCCATTTATAGGGGAGGTGGGGTCTCCCCACCTCCTCGATGATTATTGGCCGAAAGTCTCTTGACGGACAACAG
>JBBPBX010027657.1:0-24787 GCA_038048925.1 Garcialebias charrua
TACCTTAAATAAATTTGGATTTTGGAATTACTTCATTAACTGGTTAAAAATATTATATAGTTCACCAACAGCGTGCGTCAGGACAAATAATCAATTATCTTCAAGCTTCTGTTTACAGAGGGGAACCAGGCAAGGTTGCCCACTTTCACCAGCATTATTTGCTATTTTTATTGAACCTTTAGCAGCAGCAATAAGGCAAAGTGCTGATATTAAAGGAATAAAGGGTAGAAACATAGAACATAAAATTAGTCTTTATGCTGACGATGTTTTGCTTTTTCTTGAGAACTCAGGAAACTCAATATCTAATGTTATCAAGTTAATAAACTCATTTTCAAAAGTTTCTGATTATTCTATAAACTGGACAAAATCTACAGTTCTTCCAATAAATTGCGTGTTTAATAATTCTCTTAATGAAAGACTGCAATCAGGTAACATTAAATATTTAGGTGTTAATATCTCTCCTAAATTGGAGGATTTAATAAAATTAAATCATATCCCATTATTAAAGAAAATTGAAGACGATCTTACTAGATGGAGATCTCTACCCATATCACTTATGGGAAGAGTTGCCTCAGTAAAAATGATGGTGCTGCCGAGAATAAATTATTTATTCTCAATGATTCCAAATAAACCTTCAACTGAATGGTTTAAGTCCCTGGACTCTTCTATATCTAAATTCCTTTGGAAAAATAAAACTCCACGTATTAGTTTAAAAACATTACAGAAATCTAAAGATACCGGAGGATTAGAACTTCCAAACTTTTATTACTACTATTTAGCCAACAGGTTACAATATATATCAAAGTGGTTAAAACCGAATGCACTAGATGAAACTTGGATAGATATAGAACAAACTTTATGTAATAATATTAGGATTTCAGATCTACCATTTATCAGTACAGATTTAAAAAGACATGTCTGCTTTAAGAGCATCAATATTAGCTCATCTCTGACAGCATGGTGGGAGTATCTGAAAATGACAAAGTCTTCACTACTCCCATGTAGACATACACCTCTCTGGAACAATCCTGACATTCAACAAGAAAATAATATGTTAAATTTCCCAGGTTGGAGAATGAAAGGTATTGAATGTCTGGAACACATATTTGAGGGTATAGACTTTATTCCATTTAATAAATTAATAATACAATATGACATTGATAATAAATATTTCCTACAATACCAACAAATTAAGTCAATTGTAAAAAAGAAATTTAAGCTTAATAAAACATTGTTGGAAACACCAACATGTGTGTTAGAGTTTATTAATTTTCAACCACCCAAATTATTATCTAAAATATACAAAAAATTGTCTAGAATCGATGACTCGATAGCACTACCTGTTGAAAAATGGGAGTCAGATTTATCAATCAACTTTGAACAAAAAATTTGGTCTCAAGTATGTTCAAATACTTTTAAATTGACTAGAATCTCCAATTTACAATTAATACAATATAAGGTTCTCTATAGAGTACATTATACAGGTCAGCGAATGTTTAAGATGGGCTTTACACCATCTAACAAGTGCTCACAGTGCATAAGTAATACACCTGATGATTATATTCACGCGCTCTGGTTCTGTCCACCCGTTCAGAGGTTCTGGGTACAGGTATGTGAAGACTTGTCTAAATGTTTGAAATTTAATATCCCACTCTCTCCATCTGTTTGTTTATTGGGTATCTTTGAAGATGTTATACTAGAAAAAAATACATCCTATATGCTTTTCACTGCCTTATGCATCGCAAAGAAAACCATACTCGTAAATTGGAAAAATAAAAATAATCTTAGCATTAATCAGTATAAAAATCTTCTGTTAGATCATATTAGTCTTGAAACAGCATCTGCCGACACATTGGATCAATCTATTTGGCATTCTTTGATCGGCTCCGTTACGTAGTGAGGGTGGGGGGTCTGGGATGTGGCCTTGTGGGGCATTGGGACTGGAGGGGGGGAGGTTGGGGTTTGGGGCGCCGGGGGGTTGGGGCTGCTTGGGCGGGGAGGACCCTGTCTTCGACCTGGGGAGGACCGGGGGGTTCTGGGGGATATCTGCTAGGGGCGGCATGCGGGCCCTAAGGTGGTCGGTGGCGGCGGTCATGGGTCGCCGGTCGGTGACCCGGCTGTGCTGGGGTGGTTTCGGGGCGGGTGCCGGGGGCTTGGGACTCTGGGGACGTGTCGTCCCCGGGCTTGGGCCTGGTGGGGGTCGGGGGTCATGGGCTCTGGTGGGCGGGTCGCCGGGCAATGGGCTGGCTGGCGCTCTGGTGCCCGGCTCTGGCCGGGGGCCCTCGGCTCGCTGGTGGGTTGGGGGTTCATATGCTGGGGGGTGGGTGTCTGGGGGCGTGACTGGTGGCCAATGGGTGGGGGCGGGCAAACCCAGCCTGGTTGTCCAATGTGTTATGTGTTCTGAAAGTTGTTAATATGAAGGGTGGGTGTAGTATTTCTTCTGGGGTGGGGATTAAGGGGATGTCCTGGATGATGGTCTTGGACTATGCTTGGCCGGTGTGCGGACACTGGTTGGGGCCTGTTCTTGGTGCTTCCTGGCTCTGTCGGCGGTTGGGCGGGCGCTCTTGGCCGTGTCGTCCATGTTGGATTTCGTGTCTTCTTGGGCGGCGGGCTGACTGCGGTTCGCAGGGGTCGTGGCGGCCCTGGTGGGTGTGGGCTGTTGGTTCTGCTGTTGGCGGCCCTCGGGGCCGTGTCCCTCTCTGGTCTTGGCTCAATGGCCTGGCGGTCGGAGAGGTGTTTCTTTTACCTCGCTCCTTGGGTGGACCTTGGCGGACTGGGGGGGTACGCAGGGTCAGCGGGGGAGCTGACTCGCTGTGGGAGCACTGTTCCTGCAGATATTTTCTCCCCATCCCTCACCACACACCTCCGCCCTCTTCATCTTAAATTAATACATGTAGGGAATTTGAGTCTCGGGTGTGCTGCAATGGTTTTACATCTCTGTTGTTCAGGGCACCTGGGACTCAATTTTATATACACTTTAGACATTCATTCATAAACATCTTCATAAAAGTCACATATAGGGAATGGAGTGAGCACTATGGCTATGGGTGGCGGGATGACATCATTCTCTGTGATAATAATGATGTACCCCAGATGAAAGATTAGGACTGAACAGATAACCAGGACACAATTAAAAGTTTAATGGTGTTTATTTACAGGAGTGAAAAGACAGTATCTTGAATTCAGCAAAAACCTGGGGAATGGACGAGGGGGTTAGTGGCCAGTAGGAGATGAGGAATATTCAGAGAGGGATCTGTCTTACTGAGAATGTTGAGGAGCGAGGCACAGAGGAAACAGTCTGATGAGTAAACCAAGATGCATGAGAGAGTGGCAAGTGGTGGAAGGCCCAGCAGCTGTGGAGTTCCAAGAGGCTTGAAGACTTCCAGATAGATTCCAGCAGGGCAGGCAGACAATAAGGTCCAAGGCTCTGAGAGAGAAGGCAACAAGACACAAGAATTACTTCTCTAGTAAAGCTGACACAAAAGGCTAGAACTTGACACTACCGTGAGCAGGCCAATGTCCCAGCGCCTGTAGGATGGCTTCTGCAGCTTCTTATAGTCCTCCTGAGGTAGAGTTGATTGAGCACAGCTGCTGTCAATTAGAGGTGCAGAGGGGGAGAGAGAGAGAGGGAGCAAGGAGGTTCCTACATTACCCCCCCCTCAAGGATCGCCTCCTGGCGATCGGAAGCGTTTCTCCGGGTGAGCCCTGAAGAAGGAGGTGATGAGGCTGGGGTCCAGGATGAAGGACCGCGGAATCCAGGAGCGCTCTTCAGGACCGTAACCCTCCCAGTCGACCAGGTACTGGAAACCCCGGCCCCGACGTCGGACGTCCAAGACACGTCGGACCGTAAAGGCCGGATGATTATCGATGAGACGGGGGGGCGGAGGGAGGTCGGCAGGAGGGTGTAAAGGGCTCTCCGAGAAGGGCTTGATCTGGGACACGTGGAAGGTGGGATGGACCCGCATGGAAGCGGGCAACCGCAGCCTGACCGCCGTGGGGCTGATGACTCGAGTGATGGGGAAAGGCCCGATGAAACGGGGAGCCAACTTACGTGGGGTGTTCTTGAGTTGGATGTGTTGAGTGGACAACCAAACCTTCTGATCCACCTGGTAAGGCGGAGTAGCAGAGCGATGTCTATCGGCCATTTCCTTATTTTTGGCGGCCGAGCGTTGAAGAGCGAGCTTGGTCTGTCGCCAGATCCGACGACATCTCCTAAAATGATGTTGGACCGAAGGAACAGCCACATCGCCTTCTTGGCTCGGGAATAAAGGTGGGGTATAACCTAGGGAAGATTCAAAGGGTGTCATACCGGTAGCAGAGGAGGTGTGCGTGTTGTGGGCGTATTCCACCCATATGAGGTGCTGACTCCATGTGGAGGGGTTGTCCTCCACCACACATCTGAGCATAGCCTCCATCTCTTGATTGGCGCGTTCGGCCTGGCCATTGGACTGCGGGTGGTACCCAGAAGTGAGACTGACAGAGGCCCCCAAGGAGTTACAAAAACACTTCCAGACCTGAGAGATGAATTGGGGACCCCTGTCAGAGACAACGTCCGAAGGTATGCCATGGACACGGAAGACATGCTGGACCAACAGCTGGGCAGTCTCGAAAGCAGATGGTAGATGAGGCAACGGGACGAAATGAGCTGCCTTGGAGAATCTATCAATGACAGTGAGAATGACAGAGTGTCCATCAGAGGGAGGCAAACCAGTGACAAAATCGAGACAGATATGGGACCATGGACGACTGGGTATGGGCAATGGTTGCAGTTTGCCTGCAGGGGGTTGATTGCCCGTCTTATTCCTTGCGCAAGTGGGACACCCGGCCACAAAATCTCTCACATCGTTGGACATAGATGGCCACCAAAAGTGTCTCTTAGCGAGAGCAAGCATGCGTGTGGTACCTGGGTGACAGGCGGTCTTGTGAGTGTGAAGCCAATTCAGTACCTTAGCTCTGGTACATGTGGGAACGAACAGCGTGCCTGCAGGACCTGTTCCCGGATCTGGTTCCGATCTTTGGGCCTCGATGATGTCTTTCTCAATCGACCAGGTCCAGGCGCCGACCACACATGATGGGGGTAAGACAGTCACCTCCTGTACCATGTCCTCAGGAGGAGAGAACTGACGAGAAAGGGCGTCAGGTTTAACGTTCTTGGAGCCGGGCCTGTAGGTCAGAACAAAGTTAAATCGGGTGAAAAATAACGACCACCTGGCCTGTCTGGGATTCAACCTCTTGGCCTCACGGAGGTAAGTCAGATTCTTGTGGTCTGTCCATATGAAGAAAGGGATGGCTGTACCCTCGAGCCAGTGTCGCCATTCCTCCAGAGCTAGTTTTATGGCAAGCAACTCACGATCCCCCACATCATAATTTTGCTCGGCAGGGGAGAGGCGTCGAGAAAAAAAAGCACACGGGTGTAGTTTGTTGGAAGATTTCTGAGATAAGACTGCTCCTACACCGACGTCTGAAGCATCGACCTCCAATATAAATTGTTTCTCAGGGTCAGGATGGCACAGAATGGGCGTAGAAGAGAATAAGTCCTTAAGCTTACCAAAAGCAGTCTCAGCTTCAGAAGTCCATCTAAATGTCCGTAATGTGGAGGTTAATTGAGTAAGTGGGGCAGCGATCCGGCTGTAGTTTTTAATAAACCTCCGGTAGAAATTGGCAAAGCCCAAGAATCGTTGCAGCTGCTTGCGTGTCTCAGGAGTTGGCCATTCCACCACTGCCTTGGTTTTAGCTGGATCCGTGCGATAACATCCCTCCTCGAATATGAAACCCAGAAAAGAAACAGACTTGACATGAAAAACACATTTCTCAGCCTTGACAAATAGTTGGTTCTCATACAAACGTTGAAGAACCATTCTGACGTGATGAATGTGTTGATCCTCATCCTGTGAGTAGATTAAAATGTCATCCAAATAAACGAACACGAAAACATTCAAAAAATCCCTCAGAATATCATTGATCAGAGCTTGAAATACAGCGGGGGCATTAGTGAGTCCGAAAGGCATGACTAAGTATTCGAAATGCCCTAGTGGGGTCTTAAAAGCTGTCTTCCACTCATCCCCTTCCTTGATTCTAACAAGATGGTAAGCGCTACGGAGATCCAGTTTTGAGAAGATTTTGGCTAGGTGGAGTTGTTCGTGAATGGAGTCAATACGTGGTAAGGGATATTTATTTTTGATAGTGATTTGATTAAGTCCTCTATAATCAATACAGGGGCGCAAGGTCTTATCTTTCTTTGCTACAAAAAAGAACCCTGCCCCAACCGGTGAAGTTGAGGGACGAATTATCCCAGAGTCCAATGATTCAGAAATATATTCTTCCATAGACCCTCTCTCAGGACCGGATAAATTGTAGAGACGACTGGAAGGAAGAGGAGCCCCAGGTAGTAAGTCAATAGTGCAATCGTAAGGACGGTGAGGTGGTAGGCATAGAGCCTTCTGTTTGTTAAAGACGGGGGCCAGATCGTGATAAGCAGCAGGGATCAGAGATAAATCAACGGGCTCAGGAGTCTCAAAATGTTTAGCAGAGGCTGGAACAGCAGTTCTCATACAGTTCCTAAGGCAGTGTGGACTCCACTGTTCAATTCTGTTACTATGCCAGTTCAACACGGGATTGTGTTCTTTAAGCCAAGGGTAGCCTAAGATCAGTTGTGGTGTAGATGAGTCGAATACAAAAAATACACTATGTTCATGATGATTTCCAGAGATTAGAAGATGTAACGGTAGAGTCTTCCTCTGTACCGAGGCAAATCTTTGACCTGTAATGTCAGACATGGACAGTGGGACCGGTAGTTGTTGAGTGGGAATGAATAAGAGATCTACCAGATCTTGACTGATGAGGTTTTGCTCTGCCCCAGAATCAACAAGTGCTAACACAGGGTGCTTATGCTGGTCAGTGATAATAGTAGATTTTAACTCAAATCGTGACACAGGAGAAGAAAAAGAAAAGTTTCTCACCGATAACTCCTGCCCTATTGGTGAGCAGAGCCGTTTCCCAACTGTGGACAGCGAGCAATGAAATGTCCTTGCACCCCACAGTAGATACAGGCTTTATTCATGATTCTACGTTGTTTTTCCTCTGGGGAGAGGCGAGCTCGACCCAACTGCATGGGTTCTGGTTGGGGTGAAGACCTGAATTCCAGTGCGGGCAGCTGTGATTGGTGTGACGGTGGGTGAAAACCAGAGAATGCTGCATTCTGGGACTTGTAGTTGTAACTCGGGGCGGCTGATCGCTGTGACGTTGGGCGGAAACCGGAAGTGGAGGGATGCTGGGAGTCGTAGTCCCTCTCCCACTTTCTCTCCTGCAGCTGATTGTCGATTCGTGTGGCGAGGTGAATCAGCTCGTCCAAACTCTGGGGCTCTTCAAGCGCTGCTAACCGGTCCCTGATGGGGTTAGAGAGAGAATGAAGGAAAGTACCTCTGAGGGCGAGTTCATCCCATCCGGTTCGGGCAGCTGTGATCCGGAACTCGAGGGCGTGTTCAGTCACCGAGCGTCCCCTTTGACGGAGGGTGAGTAGCCGTTTTACAGCTTCAGTTTGTTGAAGAGGTTGATCAAACACCCGTGTGAATTCGTCTAAAAACAAGGAAAACGTTATGGTATGAAGTGAATGAGTAGTTAAGTAAGCCTGAGCCCAACGTAACGCCTCTCCCTTAAGATGTGTAGTAAAAAATGAGACTTTAGCAACATCTGTAGCATAGAGACTGGGAGCTCTTTGAAAAGTTAGCTCACATTGTAAAATGAAACCTGCACACAGCTTAGGATCACCACTGAAAAGCTCGGCTGGTTTTAAATTCTGTTCCAGGGTGGCTTGGGGAGGAATTAAGCTGGCGTGACTGACCTCTGAAGTAGATGTTGTGCCTGATGGCTGGAGTTGAGCTACCTCTTGTTTCAGGGAGTACGTCAGGCTGCCGAGTTCTTGAAGGTTGGATTGATTGCTTTGTTGAACAGCTAGTAAACGTTCCAGTGTGGCCTCATTCTTTTCAATTTTCTGAAACATAGTTTGTAGTGTGAGCTGGAACTGTTCAGCGCCTGGATCTTTCAAGGGTACTTGGTGTGGCTGGGACATTCTGTGATAATAATGATGTACCCCAGATGAAAGATTAGGACTGAACAGATAACCAGGACACAATTAAAAGTTTAATGGTGTTTATTTACAGGAGTGAAAAGACAGTATCTTGAATTCAGCAAAAACCTGGGGAATGGACGAGGGGGTTAGTGGCCAGTAGGAGATGAGGAATATTCAGAGAGGGATCTGTCTTACTGAGAATGTTGAGGAGCGAGGCACAGAGGAAACAGTCTGATGAGTAAACCAAGATGCATGAGAGAGTGGCAAGTGGTGGAAGGCCCAGCAGCTGTGGAGTTCCAAGAGGCTTGAAG
The DNA here is from genome assembly GCA_038048925.1 of Garcialebias charrua. Taxonomy (NCBI): domain Eukaryota; kingdom Metazoa; phylum Chordata; class Actinopteri; order Cyprinodontiformes; family Rivulidae; genus Garcialebias; species Garcialebias charrua. The sequence goes on from JBBPBX010027657.1 coordinate 8,380, forward strand.
ACTTCCAGATAGATTCCAGCAGGGCAGGCAGACAATAAGGTCCAAGGCTCTGAGAGAGAAGGCAACAAGACACAAGAATTACTTCTCTAGTAAAGCTGACACAAAAGGCTAGAACTTGACACTACCGTGAGCAGGCCAATGTCCCAGCGCCTGTAGGATGGCTTCTGCAGCTTCTTATAGTCCTCCTGAGGTAGAGTTGATTGAGCACAGCTGCTGTCAATTAGAGGTGCAGAGGGGGAGAGAGAGAGAGAGAGAGGGAGCAAGGAGGTTCCTACAATCTCGCCCCCATGCCTATGCTCACTCAACATTATGCATTTAGACAATAGGGCCTGGGTCAGAGTTGGAGTGGAGGGGAAACTGGTACAATGCTAGCCTTTGCTCCTTCTCTTTCCCTTTTAAGTACACTTTACAACAACACTCACCAACAGTACATTTGGGGACGGGGGTGTGTGTGTCGGGGTCTTGATTTGTTAATTTCAATTTTATTTATGTATTTATTTATGTATATATATATATATTATTTATTTTACTCTTACCCCCCTGGTTGGCTGGTGGACATTCTGGGGGTGGGCCGTCAGGGGTTGTGCTGGGGTGTGGGGGGGTCCGGGGTCTGGGGGTTCGCCGTGGGCGGGGCTGGCGGGGCGCTCCCTCCGGGGTTGCTTGGGCTCGGGTGTCCTGTCCTGTCCTGTCGGCGGGGCGCGGGGTGGACCGGATCTTGGATGTCTGCTGCTCTCCACCCCAGAGTGAAAGGGCATACCTTCTGGGTTTGGATGTGGGCTGCCCCATGTAGGGAGCAGGTACATGTCTTGGACCTAGGGGGTATAGAGTGTGCATCGGGATTATGAATGGAGCGTGTCGTTATTGTTTGTCTTTCTGTGACTGAGGGTGAGGATGAGGGTGGGTCTGAATGAGTGTGTCTGTGTATGAATGTTTAAGTGTCAGGCTGGGACTTGGACTGCCACCTCTCTGATACTTCTGAGGCTACTTAATGTTGCGCTCCTGCCACGTGGCCCCCTGGTGGGTGTTCCTCTGCCTGCGGGCGTGCCTGGGGCCCTCACTATCTGGGGCTGGGCGCTTGGGCGTTTGTCGGCTCGGCCTGGTGGCTGCCTGGTGGGGCTCGTGTCCTCTGGTCCTGTCGGGTCTGGGCTTGAGGGATGGGCGTCCCCGGTGCCCGAGCCTCGGTGACCGGACCTGGGGCTACGTCGGTGCAGCGGGCTCCGGCGGGGACCTGTGTATTTTAGATTTTATTAGGTTGCCACGTGATCGCCACATGACCTCTCAGTTTTATAAACTGTTAAAATGAAGTTTTAGTGGTGAATCACTAAATATCAAACTTATTTGGCAAAGAGATTTGAAAAATGAGTACACAAATGAAGAATGGCTGGAGGTCCTATCAGGGAGCGGTAAATATGTGAAAGAATCCTGAAATAAATTCATACAGTATAAAATGTTGCATAGATATTATCATACTCCTACCAGATTTCATAGAATGAAACTAATGATGGATGATTTGTGTTGGAAATGTAAAAAAGAGGTGGGGACATATTTACACAGTTTCTGGGAATGTCCTCTCATTACACATTTTTGAACTAAAGTCTTGAAGGTGCTGAGTTCCTGGTTTGGCTCAGAAGTCCCTTGGACCCCAGAACTGTGTCTACTGGGAGATAGATCTCAAATGCCGGACATTTCCAAAGGAGCCCTTTCAGTTATTATGGTCAGTCGTGTGACAACGTCCAAGATTATCTTAAAAAACTGGAAGACCACAAAGCGTCCTGAAATCAATGATTGGATTAAATCAATGACCGACGCAGCTTCATATGAGGTCATGCTCAGTAACTTGAAAGGGAGCAGAGACAAAGATTTGGACAGTTTTGGGACTCATTAAAAAGTGTAGCATAATGACGTAAAATGATATCTGATCTGGATTCTTGAATCCCATCAACTACAGTAATTACAGAAATGTTTTCTTTATTTTTTTAAATTAATATTCTACCTGTAGTCTACTGTTTTCTGGTGGTGGGGAATAGAGGGAGGGGGTGCACTGGCTTTATGTTCTTTTTTATTTTTAATGTTTGTTATTTTGTGTTTTTTGTAAATGTTTACATGTTGTACAAATTAATTAAAAAACTAATTACAAAAAATATGTATTTTTATGCTGGATACCCTTCCTGACACAACCACAGACCATGGAGCTACCACAGCCCTCTGTGTGAAGCAGAGCGTTGCTATCTAGGGCATCCTGGGAAGCAGATGGTGGGGGGTTAAGGACCTTGCTCAAGGGGCCAGGATGGGACAAATGAGGGTGTTTCACCTATTCCACCCACCTTATGATGTTGTCAGTACCGGAAGTTGAACCGGTGATCTTCCAGTCACAGGCCCATCTTCTCTTACCTCTTTGCCACCACTCCCTTCTTTACAACACATGTTTGTGGAAGTGGATCATGGCAGGAACAAAGGAGACTTTTAAGACCATCAGAAAAATAGTTTTTGATGATCATCAGGCTGGAAAAGGTTACAAAAGAGTTTGGACTCCACCAATCCACTGTCAGACAGAGTGTAAAAATGAAGGAAATTCAAGACAACTGTTACCCTCCCCAGGAGAGGCTGACCAACAAAGAGCACTCCAAGAGCAAGGCATGGAATAGTCTGTGAGGTCACAAAGGACGCCAGGGTAACTTCTAACAATGAAGTCCTCTATCACATTGGCTAATGTTGATGTTCATGAGTCCACAATCAGAAGAACACTGAACAACAATGGCGTGCATGACAGGATTGCAAGGAGAAAGCCTCTGCTCTCGAAAAAGAACATGGCTGATCATCTGCAGTTTGCTAAAGATCACGTGGACGATCCAGAAGGCTGTTGGAAGAATGTTTTTTTTTGGACGGATTAGACCAAAATAGAACTTTTGGTTTAAGTGAAAAATAGTTATTTTTTGGAGAAAGGAAAACTGTATTCCTTCATAAGAACCTTATCCCATCTGTGAAACATGGTGGTTGTAGTATCATGGGTTGGGCCTGTGTTGTTGCATCTGGGCCAGGATGGCTTGCTATCATTGATGGAACAATGAATTCTGAATTATATCAGAGAATTCTAAAGGAAAATGTCAGGACATCTGTCCATGAACTGAATCTCAAGACAAAGTGGGTCATGCAACAAGACAATGACCCAAAGCACACAAGTCCCTTTCCAAAATGCTCTTCAGACTGTTCGGGCTTGTGACTTATTGTTCCAAGATGGCGGTCCGCGCACACTCTGTGGCTTCTTTCTCTCCCGACAAATTGGTGTTTTTGTCTTTTTTGTCCTACGTGCCGCAATGTGCCGGCACGTCTTCGTCATATCTACGTGTTCAAAAATGCAAATACAGCTGTGGGTTCCTGCTTGATGTCGGAAAAACCACTAATTTAGGAATAAACAACGAACTCGAAGAAGAGCTACGTGACTGTGGCCTGCTCTGGAAGACAGCACGGAGCCTCCCTCCATTACACCCACAGTGGAAGCGCCATAAGCGGCGCGACAGGAAGCAGAAGCGGGGTAAGCGCGGAGGTATCAGAGTTAGGCTAGCAGCTAGCCCACACAAGCCGGCTATCCCATCCATGGTTTTGGCTAACGTACGCTCCTTGGACAATAAAATGGATTACATACGCCTGCTACGAACAACACAAAAGACTGTGAGAGACTGTTGTGTTTTTGTGTTCACGGAAACATGGCTTAACAACAATGTTCTGGACCATGCTATTCAGCTCGAGCGGCTAACATGCTACAGAGCAGACAGAGCTCTCATCGAGGAAGGTAAGACTCGCGGAGGGGGACTGTGTGTTTACATCAACAACGCCTGGTGTCGGAATGCTGTTGTAGTCTACAAACATTGCTCACCTTTAGTGGAGTTTATGGCTTTTAAATGCAGACCGTTCTATTTACAGAGGGAATTTACAGCTGTTGTAATTGTTGCTGTATATATTCCTCCAAGCTCCAGCAGCAAGATTAGAGGTGAGGCACTGAATGAATTATATCTGCACATCAGTGAGCAACAGACAGCCCTCCCTGATGCTTTTCTTATCCTAGCTGTTGATTTCAACCATGCAGATTTAAAGAGTGTATTTCCAAAAACATACATACATACATATAAACTTTCCAACAAGAGGAAACAATACACTGGACCAAGTTTACACCACCATGAAAGGAGCTTACAAGGCCCTCCCCCTCCCCCACATCGGTGCCTCCGATCATATCGGTGTTATGCTAAAGCTAGCATACAGACCACTGGTGAAAGTCTCCAAACCAGTCCGCAAGCAGATACGAGTGTGGCCAGTGGGGTCTTCAGAAGCACTCCAGGACTGTTTTGACACCACAGATTGGAATATATTCAAAGAAGCTGCTACCATAAACAACATCACATGTCTCCAAGAGTACTCAGACACTGTATGTTCATACATCACCAAGTGCATTGATGATGTAACCAACCTCAAGACCATCACTGTTCGGGCAAATCAGAAGCCATGGCTGACAGCAGAGGTCTACAGACTCCTGAGAGCCAGGAATGCTACCTTCACAGCGGGAGATCAGGTGGACCTGAGGGCAGCCAGAAACAACCTGTCCCGGGGGAATCATAAAGGCCAAGAAGCAGTATTCCAGGAGGATAGCTCATCGCTTCAAGGATAGCAAGGATACACAGAGTCTGTGGCAGGGAATACAGACCATCACAAACTACAAACCATCTCCCCAGACCTGTGACAGCACAACCTCTACGCTGAATGAACTGAATGACTTATTTGCTTGGTTTGAGGCATGTAACAGCACACTTGCACAAAAACTCCCCCCCCCCTCTCCTGATGGCCAGATGCTGGTGCTGTCCCCAGAGAGCGTAAGGCGATCATTCATCAAGATCAACGCCCGGAAAGCTTCTGGTCCTGACAACATACCTGGTCGTGTGCTGAAGGACTGTGCAAGGAAACTTGCAGCGGTCTTCACTGACATATTTAACATCTCACGGAGTCAGGCCATTGTTTCAAAGCCACCACTATCATCCCCGTCCCAAAGAAGGCAACGCCCTCCTGCCTCAATGACTATCGTCCTGTAGCACTCACCCCCATCCTGATGAAATGCTTCAAAGTCATGAAAAGCAACAAATCTGTCCTCCCTGCCTCCCTGGATCCCTTCCAATTTGCATATCAGCCTAATTGTTCAACCGACGATGCCATCTCCTCTACCCTCAACACAGCTCTCACACATCTGGACACTAAAGACTCTTATGTTAGAATGTTGTTCATTGAGTTCAGCTCAGCATTCAACACCATCATCCTCCATCAGCTCATCCTTAAACTGGACAGTCTGGGGCTGAACACCTCAATGTGTAACTGGCTGCTGGACTTCCTGACCGGGAGACCACAAGCAGTAAGGGTCGGGAGTAACACATCCAGCACCATCACATTGAATACAGGGGCCCCACAAGGATGTGTGCTGAGCCCCCTTCTATTCACCCTGCTAACACACGACTGCACACCATCATACAGCTCCAACCACTTCATCAAGTTTGCGGACGACACAACAGTGGTGGGTCTCATCAGCAACAACGATGAGACGGACTACAGGAACGAGGTGAGCCGCCTGGCCTTGTGGTGCGGACACAACAATCTCACTCTCAACATGGAGAAGACAAAGGAGATTGTTGTGGACTTCAGGAAGAGAGATGCCCAACATGCCCCTCTGACCATCAACAGCACCACAGTGGAGAGAGTGGACAGCACCAAGTTCCTGGGAGTGCACATCTCAGAGGACCTGTCCTGGAGCAGGAACACTGCATCACTGGCCAAGAAGGCTCACCAGCGCCTCTACTTTCTCCGCAAGCTGAAAAGAGCTGGAGCTCCAACCCCCATCATGTGCACCTTCTACAGGGGTGCCATAGAAAGTGTCCTGACCAGCTGTATCACGGTGTGGTTTGGTGCATGTACTACATCCTGCCGCAAGTCCCTCCAGCGCATTGTGAGAGCAGCTGAGAAGATTGTCGGCACCTCCTTCCCCTCACTACAGGACTTACATAGCAACCACCTCACCCGAAAAGCCATCTGCATGGCAGGTGATCCCACACACCCACTACACAGCTGCTTCAGTCTGCTGCTATCAGGGAGGAGACTGAGGAGTCTCCAGGCTCGAACCAGAAGACTGAGTGACAGCTCTGTTCATCAGGCAGTCAGGATGCTAAACTCTCTACCTGCTTTGCCTCCCCTCCCACTTGTACTGCCTTAACACACAAAACTTTCACACATTACCACACAACACAAAGATTTTTAAAACTGGACTCTGTGTCATCAAAACGGGTTGTACACTCAACTCACGGTCATGTGCTCATTCTGTTTGCACTACTTCTCATATTTGCACTAATGTTTGTATTACATTACTGTCTATAGTCATACTACTGTTTACATTTAAATTTACACTACTGTTTACATTTACTGTTTACATGTATTACTACTGTTTACATTTATTACTACTGTTTACATGTATTACAACTGTTTACATTTGTTACTATAGTTTACATTTATTACTACAGTTTACATTTATTACTACTGTTTACATTTACACTACTTTTTATATCTACACTACTGCTGATATATACATTCTTTTTACTAGCCTTATTGCATATGCCACTTTATATTACAAATGTCAATGTCAGAACCTTCCTTTTATTTTATAGATATACTTTTTATACTACTATGCAAAAACTGCTATGCAAAAACTTAGGACAGTATTACACTTTTAATATTTCATTTTATGCTTATGTTTATTAAATGTTTTAGTGTTTTAGTGTTTAAATGGTTACAGTTGCACTGAGGGACTGAGAGAAATGCAATTTCAATCCTGTGTATGTCCTGTACATATTGCAGTTTTGACAATAAAGTTGACTTTGACTTGACTTTGAAGTGGTCCTACCAAATGATGGTTCAAGAAGAATAAAGTTCATGTTTTGGAATGGCCAAGTCAAAGACTTGACCTTAATCCAATCGAAACATTGTGAAGGACCTGAAGCAGCAGTTAATGTGAGGAAACCACCAACATCCAGAGTTGAAGCTGTTCTGTATGGAGGAATGGGCTAAAATCCCTCCAAGCCAGTGTGCAGGACTGATCAACAGTACGGTAACTGGAAACATTTAATTGCAGCTAATGCTGCACAAGGAGGTCACACCAGATACTGAAAGCAAGCTTCACATACTTCAACCACTCACAAATGTGTACTGCTGAGCTTGTGTTTGAGAGTTTTATCATTGAAGTAAATGAGTCACTATTTCAACCATTTGAATGAGAGGTGAACCATCTCAAAAATCCCAAAAAGAAGTCCAATTTCCTTCAATTGAACCAGTTATGATGGTGATCATAGTTTAAAACTCTGGCAAGAGATATATGCATTATTTCAAGAGATGCTCATTCTTTTTACATAGCCATAGTTGAATAAGAAATTTATATATGTGTTTTATGTTTGCATTTTGTAAATAAAAGCTCAAACTACATTTTAGATAATTCAGGATTAGTGTTTCTTTTTTTTTGTCAATGATTTAAACTTTAACTTTTGAATTAAACAAATTAGCTATATGTGATACTGGAGAAAACTCAAAATTCCAAATGTGGACTCTTGTAATTTTTGATCCCCCTAACCATTTATTTGTACTACAACCATATATGGTGTACAAATGTACTGAAGTGCATTGTGTTAAATGGCATTGAGCTGAACCAGTGGGCCACTGTCATTCCTCTCTGTGAACATATTGTGTTACATGGCTTGGTGGGTTAATTGTACTCCAAGAAGGGGTTCAAAATGTGACCAAAAACATTGCAGCTGTCGACCCGCAATGGATGCCGAGTAGTGCTTACAGAATAAATAAATAAATGAATTAATAAAAAAGAATGAAAGAAAGAAAGAGAAAGAATGAAAGAAAGATAAATAAAAAAAGAAAGAACAAACTAAAGAAAGAACAAAAGAGAAAAAAGAATGGAAGAAGAGAAAGAAAGAACAAAAGAAAGAGAAAGAATGGAAGAAAGAGAAAGAAAGAACAAAAGAGAAAGAAAGAAAGACAGAAAGCGAAAGAATGAAAGAAAGAAAGAAAAAGAAAAACTAAAAGAACAAGAGAAAGAAAGAAAGAATGGAAGAAAGAGAAAGAAAGAACAAAAGAGAAAGAAAGAATGAAAGAAAGAAAGAGAAAGAAAGAACAAAATAAAGAGAAAGAAAGAACAAAAGTAAAAGATGTGATAAATGTGTATTCAACAATTATAGACCTATATCCTTGTTACCACAGTTTTCAAAAATTCTTGAAAAACTATTTGTAAACAGACTAGACCAATTTATAGATAAACAAAATATTCTAAGCAACAGTCAGTATGGGTTTAGATCAAAAAACTCTACATCAATGGCTCTCATGGAATTAATGGAACAAATAACTACTGCTGTCGATCAAAAACAACATTGTATCAGTATCTTTGTTGATTTAAAAAAAGCATTCGATACTATTGATCACACCATTCTCCTTGAAAAACTGAACAAATATGGTATTAGAGGACCAGCATTACAGTGGGTATCTAGCTACTTAAAAAATAGGAAACAATTTGTACAAATAAATGATGTAAGATCTGACCTCTGTAATATCACATGTGGAGTTCCCCAAGGCTCTGTACTTGGACCAAAGCTTTTTATTTTATATGTGAATGACTTGGTAAATGTGTCAGGACTCCTTAAATGTGTACTTTTCGCTGATGATACCACTTTTTTCTGTTCAGGTGAAGATATAGAACAAATGTTAGAATTGATAAAGACAGAATTTGTCAAGATACAAACTTGGTTTAAAATAAATAAATTATCATTAAATCTAGAGAAAACTAATTACATGATATTCGGTAATAAAAAGAAAACTGTTGATGTTCCACTCAAAATTGAGGATGTTGAGATTTGTAGAGTGAATGAGGTGAAGTTTTTGGGTGTTATCATTGATGACAAACTGACATGGAAACAACACATAAATTCTGTAAGAATAAAAATAGCTAAATCGATAGCAGTACTGTACAAAGTCAGAGACCTATTGAATGATAAAGCTCTGTATTTGTTGTATAACACAATCATTGTTCCACACTTAATCTATTGTATTGATGTTTGGGGGAAAGCGTGTAAAACAATCACAAAGCCTATTTTTGTATTACAGAAAAGAGCTGTAAGAATTATCACTAGAAAGCATTACCGTCATCCATCAAGTACATTATTTTATCAACTGAAGTTATTGAAGTTCCATGATTTGGTAGACTATAATATTTTATCAGTTATGTATAGAGCTCAAAATAATGCATTACCTTTAAATATCCAAATGCACTTTGTTAAAAGACAAAGTTGTTATAATCTTAAGGGAACAGAGTTGTTTGTAAAACCACAATTCAGAACCAGTTTGAAGGGACGTTCTACCTCAATCCAGGGAATTAGATTATGGAATGGCTTGGAGAATGTAGTTAAAAATGCCAAGTCAATGTTTACATTTAAAAAAATGATCAAAACAAATGTGTTAAAAAAATATATGTGAAATAACGTAATGTGTATTGTATTAGTTAGAAAATTAGAAAGAGTTAGTCAATTTGTACTGTACTGTATTAGTATTAGTTAGAAAATTAGAGTTAGTCATTTTGTACTGTTGGTTGAAGAATATTATTGTTTAACCTGATTGTTGGAAAAAGTTGGTTGAAGATTATTATTGTTTTACATGGTTTGACTACTGTTGTTTAATCTGATTGTTGGAGATAAGGAGCAGATATAATAAGATTTATTCTTCTTTCTGCTACCTTTGATTTTTTTACATTTTGTACACTATCATTATGAGATTGTCTTGTATTGCTTCTTTTGTAAAAAAAATGAACAAATTTAATAATAAACATAAACAAATTAACTGTTTACGAACATCAATGGTAAATTTAATGTAGGATAAATCATATAAAGGTGATGCATCTAAATTAAAGATGAATTAGTATAACCATCTCAACCTGTTCATGTTGTGTAGAAGTATGCAGCATGCTTTTGATAAAGCTTTGTGGTACTAACTTATAAAATCATCTGCTTTCCATTTCTGACTCAGCGATATTGCAACCACATGTATTAAACTTTAGGATTTCCCTGCAATTATTTGCCTCCCCATGGGGTGCTTAGGGCTAAACGGTGCAAGTGGAAGAAGCATTGTTTGCAGCTCAGGTCATTACTAAAGACTAAGAATTTTTTATTGCAGGGCACAATTATGCTCTCAAACAGAGGAAAAAAATGTGAAAAATGCAACTAAGCTGTTGCAAATAAAATTATTCATTTCCTGCTAGATTTGCCTTCAGCTACTATTTCACTTCATTATTATTATCATCATTACACTTTTCTTTGTCAAACCTCACACATCGGATGAAACGTTGGTGTTAACATGTAAATATGCATGTTGGGACAATAATAAGTAAACCCTGAGCAATTTGAGACATGACCTAATGTGTCAAAACAAGGTTACACAATGTCATCCCATTACTGTACCTGGTCTGTGATGGCATGCCAAACACTTAAACATGTTGTAAGAGCACACAGCATGAGCTGGCATGTTTTTCTTCTGGCCTTTGATGAAACTACCCTTGGTTACCTCATTAAACATCCTCTAATTTTAATATAGCTCCTGCAGTGAAAAATTAACTACAGTGTCAGTGATACATTTTTCTGACATTCAAAGTCTTCTTCCATGTTGTGTTGTTATACCCTGATAATGGAGAAACCGTTATGTGAAGCACCCAGACTTGGATCACCTGCTGACAGTAGTTGTGTTTTCAGTACGATTTTTTATTTATTATTATTTAGGTCAGTTTATTGAAACAGCAACGTCAAATTCAGATCATTAGTGCTGATAAAAACCATCCCACAGCAGAGTTTATTTGCTCTAAACCAAATAATGGAAACAAGCCGTGGACAAATTTTCTGTGAAGCAACATTTGAGGCTTCAAACGTTTGCTGTAAATTTGCTTGACAGTTGGCTGGAAACAGTCTGTGTGTGTGTGTGTGCATGCTCATTTATGTTACTTTGTGAGGCCCATTTTTCAACACATACTACATTATGAGGACCAACTTCTCTTTGTGGGGACCAAAGCCCTAGCACTTTGAGATTTTTATTAATGAAAAGTGCGGTATAAATTGAATTTATTATTATTATTATTATTATAAGGTTCAAGTGTTGTTGGTGGGTAGGGGTTAGGGTTAGGTCTAAGTTGTGAATTAGGGTTATGGTTAGGCATGTACTGGTAATGGTTAGGGTAAGGGTCAGGGTTAGGCTATAGAAATGAATGGAAGTCAATGCAAAGTCCCGGTAAAGATAGAAAGACAAACGTGTGTATGTGTGTGAGTCTGTCTGTCTGTCTGTCTGTCTGTCTGTCTGTCTGTCTGTCTGTCTGTCTGTCTGACTATCTGACTATCTGACTGTCTGTCTGTCTGACTATCTGACTGTCTGTATACCATTTGTCAGTAGGCACAATGTGTAGATAGTATTTTATTCCAAACAGCTATCTCTTGGTGGAAACGGATTAATGAGTAAATATTTTAGTTGCACTTTGTAGCACTTTGAGATTTTTGTTAATGAAAAGTGCGTTACAAATTAAATTTGTTTTGTCAATTTAAATAGAATGGGCATGTTATCTCAGGTATGTTGTGGGGTTATTTCAGTTTCCAATTTCATATGTTGGTGCGTGGCATGTCAGCCTGTATAAAACTTCTCGGTCTCACAGCTTCCTTTCATTCAGAATGGAAAAAGACTTCTGGACAGAAGTCGAAACGTTTTCTGCAACAAATAAAGTCCAGTTGATTCTGTATTGAACGCCTTTTTTGATTTTTTCATGTCCTGGACGACTGAGAATCTTCACCAGCATGTTACAAATTAAATTCATTATTATTATTATATGAGACATTTTTTTTTTTAAATGGATAAAGAGTCATATACTGTGAAAATGTAAAACAAATACAAACTTTTGCTTCTTTTTTTTTTACAAATTACATACAGCCAGATCTCTACTTATAATAAAGTTAATGATTTCATTTTTGTTAAATGTGTTGGTTTGCAAAGTTCGACAATGTTCTATTTCTAAAATCATAGAATTCATCAGCTTTAAAAATAAAATAAAAATAATGATGTCTGCTATCCAATAAGCTGTATTTGTTTACATATGTTCATTAGAATATTTTTAAGGGTTGGAGTGTTAAGGTTTGCACAATAGCATAGATGAGGTCATGTTTTCTGAAAAAAGAGAGAAATCCAGACGGGGCAAACAGCTCATGATTATGACATCACTTATCTGCTTCCTCACACATTCTCCAAGACTACAACAAATAGACAATATCCAAACAAGTAGATATGCTCTGAATTAATAGAAGCTTTAAGTTTATGCTGAAAGCATGCCAAGTTATGATCATCTGTGGGGGAAAGAACAGAGGGATCGAGGCCCTCTGTAGTTTGACAGATTTACTACAAACAGGCTTTGAAGAAGATGTCAGACTGTTGATCTCCTCAATAAATCTTAAATGCAGACTATAGTCCCCCAGCCTGTCTTGCTCTTTGGTTAGTCATCTTTTGATGAGGCCTGTAAAGCAAGTAGAAGAGCAGTGTGTAAATTCTGTTTAAAGACACATTTGGTAACATAATTATTGACTTTGTTTACGTGTACTCAAATATTGTATGCCCATGCTGGGCTTTTATTATTACTGGTATTTGCCCAGACATGCAATTTATGTGAAGCATGATGGCATTGGTATGAAAACTGACTAGGAAACATCCACAACACAACATTACTACTGTTTACTGTGTTGTAGGGCAATTTAATATTTTTGAGCAATTAACCAATTTTAGCCAGTAAATGGCCATTACTTATTATTGTGTACAGTGAATTAGTATGGCTATGTTTTAGTAACTTTACTTTATCTTACAGTTTCTTGTTGCTGCTTACTTTATGTTTTCATAAGCAACAAAGTAAACGTTTGACTTAATTAACACAAATGGCTCGTCAAACAGAGGCCAAAACCAAAGTGGATTGGTATCTGAAAACAACTCCAGATTGAAACATTTCATAACAGGTAGTGCAAATGCTACTTTATAAACATTTACACCATGGTCAATTTTGCATTGTTTGATTATTCTGGCAAAAAATTATACGTCTTACGTCTTACGTCTATACGGCTTCCTGTCACCTACAGAATTCAGTACAAAACTGCTCTCATTACCCATCAATGCTTGCACGGCACTTCACCTGACTATCTAAAGGACATTCTTGCACCATATTCATCCACCCGGTCTCTACGATCACAGAACAGTAATTTCCTTCATATTCCTCGGACCAAATTGAGGACCATGGGAGACCGAGCATTCTGTGTGGCTGCCCCCCGCCTGTGGAACTCCCTCCCTGATGACCTGAGAGCTCCACAGTCACTGGTTGACTTTAAAAGCAGCATAAAGACCTTTCTTTTTAAGCAAGCCTAATCTGCATCCACATGATTTTATCTTTGATCTTAGTCGATATTATTATTGATTTTATTTGATTTTATCACTTGTTTTATTTTGATCTTTGCTTTATTACACTTTGTAGCACTTTGAGATTTTTATTAATGAAAAGTGCATTATAAATGGAATTCATTATTATTATTATTATTACGTCTGCTGGAAGTGCCTCAAATTCCATTGAACGAGCTACAGCTAATTTCTGCTTCCAGTATTTGTGCTTGCAAATTTCCAGAGGATTCTATGCAACTAACAATGAACAGAGTGTTTGCATAGATAGCTATGAAGCATTTGGGAGTCCAGTTAAAATTGATCTTTATTTTTCCTAACTGAGTTACAGCTAAAAGTTTAGCTGTTCATAACCTTTTGCAATCCCTCAGTTATCGTACGGGTTACGCCCCCCCCGCTATATGAAAATTAGCAAAGTAGGAACGCAGTATTTATTTTAGTATTTATATATTTTTTTCAAGGCTTTATAAAACATTCCCACACTCTTGAAATGTTCTGAACTCCTAAACCTATGTAATTTTAAGAACATAATATGTACATATATATGTACTGTACAATACTGCAAAGTTTTACTCACCGCAGTTTGGTTCCAGTTGGGCTCGGTTCCTGTTCTGCAGACCTACCCAGCAGCTACAAAGCCCACCTTCCCATCCATGTTGATGTGCATGTGGATAATTGAGCTTCAGGAAGTTTCAAGAATATTTACGACTTTACTGCCCATTCTGTGAGCTTAATATAGATTTGCAATGCAAAAGGTTCCTTCAATTTCGGCAGAAAATAACGACTGGAAGCATTGTTAGCTTCTGGGTAACGTAGTTCTTTTGACTGACTATACAGTAGGCTTACTGAAAGAGAACTAGAAGAAAGCAGTGGCTGAAAGCACTGTTGCTTTCTGGGTAATAATAACCATTTTATTTAAAAGCGCCTTTCAGGACACCCAAGGACAGTGCACTGTTGGCTTCTGGGTAGTGTAGTTTTTTTTTTACTGGACTTACAGTACAGTATAGGCTTGTTGAAAGAAAACTACAAAATGATGGTGCCTGTCCAAAGTATTTTTTTTCCATAAACTTTTTTTTTTACCTTGTACCATCCCAATCACGTGAGTAATATTAAAGTTGACAATTGTTCAAAAAACGCGAAAGAGAAAGTCTGCGGAAGTCGAACCGCAAAGTAACAAGGGACTACTCTACTTCTAAAGACTTGAAGTGTTGCTTTAGGCATCACACCTTTTCTATGGAGAAATAGCATACATGACACTAAAGCAGTTCGCTCAAACACTGCCAACAAGTTTTATGTGGAGCTCAGGCTCGGCTGTCATCAATTCCACTTAGATTAATAGATTTTTTTTTTTTCATGGGCTGGTGTTTGATTCAAAGTGACTCAGATTTTCAGACAAAACTCCACACGTGTGCAGTCTTTTAAAGAACACATACAGTACATGAGGTCATTATTTCAGCAGGAGAGAAAAAAAGTGCACTCAGCCAAGTGTCTTACTCTGTAATTGACTGGGGAATCAAGACGTGAGGCTAAAAGGATACTGGGATATATACGAACGAAATGGGAGAGGTCTTTTCAACCAGCGAGGCTTCCAAATTCTTTATTGTTACTCTATGCTACACATGCCTTACGGGGTTTTACTTAAAGACCCTGATCAGCAAGTTCTTCACTCGACTTAGTTTTTAGCGCAGTCCCAGATGATCCCCTAAAGACAAGACAATCAAATTTAGTATGTTTCCCTGCCCTGTTTCTTGTTTGTTTTTAGTCACGCTATGGTTGATTAGATTATTAGTAATTCAAAATGTCAAAGTCATAAAAGATTTTCTACATTTGCTCAAACAACAACAGAAATTTAGAACAGATCCAGGCCGAGATGTTTGCACACATATTGTGGATTTGGATGTCACAGATTTCAACTTTTTTTTTAGATGGTTTTTCATAGACCTGAATGTTTTATTGATAGAAAAAAAAAAACACATACAAAGAATTTAGTCTACAGGTGTTTTTATTTTTTAAATCAACAAAAGATCAATACAGTGCATACAACATGAAAAAAATAACCACCGATACTTTTGGAACATTTATTTAGTGGTGCTAACTTCGCTTAAAGGATTGTTAAACTTGCCAAGACATCTTAACTTCTCATCAGCGAGCCTAACTGGCTGCAGCTTGTTGCTTCTCTGTGCCCACATTAAGAGTTTGCTTGATAGCACTCTGAAAATATCCGAAGGGGCTTTTTGAAATCTAAAAATGAGCGGTGTAGTTTTGTACATGCCAGGAAAGTCTTCAGGAGCCATTTCTAAACAATTTTAGATCCCAGTGTCATCAATATAAATTGTTGTTTACATGTGGAACTTTTTAGTAGGTGTAGCTACCGATCCAACGTCTGAATAAAGACCAGAAGTGCCAGCTTTGAAGGTCAATGACTGGACTGCCAAGATCAGTACAAAACTGCTAAGGTATTGCAAAAAAACACAAAAACAAAAGACGTATCACTCTGCAAGCTTGTGGGTTTTCTAGGCCAAGTAGGTCTCAACTATACTGCCCTCAGGGAAGCCCAAGGCCATGCAATTTTATTTATTTATTTTTTGTTGTACCCATGTCATAGACAGAACTAACGTTGCAATGCCTCATTGCAGTCCGAACCGATTTTAGGGATGCACAACCCAACAAACAACAAATCCATCTGTTACTGTGCTTGTTATTTTTCTCTTAAACGGTGTATACGTTTACAAAATAGAGCAGTGTGTTGTCGCCAATACCAACCATTTTAATCAAGGATTGCTAAAGCTAATTAATTCATCAGGTTTCAAAACAGACACAAAGGAGACCAGTGTCTCCCCTACGTTACTTGCCTTTGCAGGGCACTCATCTGTTATGT
>JBBPBX010027657.1:24840-37140 GCA_038048925.1 Garcialebias charrua
AGTATGAAGGAAGCGGAGAGCTACCGTATTTCCCGGCCGATAAGTCACACAACGCTATAAGTCGCTTTGTCCAATTATTGCCAATAAATTGGAAAAATCCATAAATATGTTGCACCACCGTATACGTCACATCTATTATGCGTCACCGCTGACGCATCGCATATGTTACGCGTCACCATTGACAACCCGAAATGTGGGCCGGAGGTTTGCCCTGCTGCAAATGGCTGCCACAGGAGCTGCACTGAAGGACTTTAACAAGATTAACACGGTAAAAACAATTATTTGTTTGCTGAAAATTATAGCAAAGATGTGTCTTAGCTTAACCTTTCCTTAATAAATGCACGTAATTGTCAAATCAGCTGGAAGAAGTTTCACTACGTGCACCCACCTGCACGGGTGGGACCGCAGCATTTTCTTTTAAATTTAGCAAGATAAACACTTAAAAAATATATTGGTTAGCTGACATTATAGCAAAAGTGTTTCTGAGCTTAACCGTTCTATAATAAATTCACGTAATGGTAAAATCTGCTGGATTTAAATTGTTTCGCTTTGACGTCTTCCAAACGGTCGCACGCGCTGCGAAAATAAATTATAAATAAATCGAATTTTAGCTCAAACATCTCCTACAGCTAACAGTTTGTAAATGTCCACCCCGTAATTACTTTATGTAAGTTTGACCTCTCTGGATGGTTTTCAGAATCTGTTGGAATCCTGGCAAAAACCAATGCAGATATGTTCCTGTCTTTGATTTTTTTTTTTTTGTACATCTACCTTATAATGTTTTTGCTACTTTTTCTTTTCTTTTGTTTATTGTTTAATGTATTTGTATCATTGATGCTCATCATTCTTTAGTTTGTAGCAGGTCGCTTTCGTAAATGAGCCCTCGAGGCTCAATAAGATTTACCTGACTAAATAAAGGTTGAATGAATGAATGAAAAGTTTAATGAAAATCTGCCATGTGGTTCTTGAGCTATTTGGGTAAATAGTACCCGGAAAAACATGAAGTTAACCGCTACACATTTACAGTTATAAAACATTGAATTTTAGCTCAAAAATCTCCTGCAGCTAACGGTTTGTAAATTTCCATCTAGTGATTACTTTCTGTAAGTTTCAACAAAATCTGCCGAGTGGTTCTTGAGCTATTTAGGTAAATAGTACCCGGAAAAACACTGAGCTAACCGCTACACATTTACGGTTATAAAACATCGAATTTTAGCTCAAAAATCTGCTGTAGCTAATGGTTTGTAAATGACCATCTAGTGATTACTTTCTGTAAGTTTGATCAAAATCTGTCCTGTGGTTCTTGACCTATTTTGCTAACAAACACTGAGCTAACAGTAGTTCATACTTCCAGAAAGCAAGAGGCCGAGCTGCGACAGAGTATGTCCGACCAGAGGAGGCTGCCGTCGGACACATGAGCTAGAAACGGTCGGTGGACTCTTTGGAAGTGTCAGAGCTCCAGAGAGCAGGAGGTCGGGCTGCGACAGAGTCAGTCCAACCAGAGGAGGCTGCCGACGGACACATGAGGTGGGAACAGTCGGTGGACCCTAGCGGCCAAAAGTGTTACTGCACCATTTTTTGCTAAAATGTAAAACTGTCATATCTGAGTCAAAAATTAGTCTAAAAATATGGGAAAAAATCCATAAATATGTTGCTTCGCCCTATAAGTCGCAGGGCATGCAAATTGGAAAAAAGGTGCGACTTATAGCCGGAAAATACGGTATCTAGATTTAGCTAGCATGTCTGTATTGCATGTCGCTAGATTAGCGCTACGTTAGTGACAGCAGTTGTCATAGGAGTGGGGGGCTGGTTCGATAGGCAGTGTGCTCGGTTTTGTTGTCAGGGCGCTGTGCCCTGCTTGTATAATGGTAGGGCAAACACTGGAGACTTCCATTTAATGCGTTGTAGCTCTAAGTCAACCCGGCTGAGATGAGTTGTCCTCCACACGCATATGCTCACTTCGTTTCTAAAAGGTCACATCACTGCAGGATGTGCGTTGGGCCAAAAAATGATCAGCGACAACGAAAGCACTCAGCCTGTTTGAATCTTTTTCTCCTGGTTTGACTTGCAGTTTCTGCTGGTGTAGTTGTTGGAGTCAATATTAACACTAAAAGATATGTATTTATGTGCCCAAAATTATAGTGAAGGTGTTTTGTTTTGTTTTTTCCCTCTCCAAAAGCTCACAGTGTTCTGTCTGTTAAAAGTGCCAGTTTTTCATGTTTGTAGTTTGTCATAAATATCTGCAGATTTCAATATTACTTCAATATTAGATTTTGATTATTTGGATGTTCTAAACTTGCTTATATTTGAAACCTGTATTATTGGGGGGTTATTTAGAGGTTAGAGAAGGTGGGCCTGTGATAAGAAGATCGCCCGTTCGATCCCCCGGACTGACAACATCAAAATGTGGGTGGGGAGGGTGAAAATCCCATACCTGCCTCCATCCTCATTTGCCTCACTCTGGGCCTTAAAGCAAGGGTGCTGTATGGCAGCTCTCTGCTCCACACAGAGGGCTGTGGTAACTCGGTGGTCTGTAGTTCCATCAGGCAGGACGTCTTGCATAAAAACGATTGACACGTCTTTGTGTGAGTTAGTTCACTTTGGTGACCCCTGAGGAAGGGAGCAGCTGAAATAAGAAGCTTTGCCTGTATTATCACTAATCATGCAGTTATTTAATGTTCAAGTAGTTGAAGTTGCACAAAGGTCCATGCATTATTTTAAAATATAATAATCCTTTTAATATGTTTTGCCTTCCTACAGCTTTGTTGCATGTAAAACCATCAACTAAGGTTATGTTTTAAAAAATTATAGCACACGTAGTCAAAATAACTACCATAGCCATATTCATTTTTATTTACCAGACTGACAGACCTCTGCCCAAAAATAATTTGATCTCACTCATAAGAATAGATTCCAGTTAGTGAATTGTTATTATTTTGTTTTGGAGCCATGGACAGGGGAGTGCGACAATTTTCTTTCTCCTTTCAGAAAATGCAAAATCAATGTATACATTTAAGAAAAAGGTCAAAAAGGACTTGCTCAAAAACTATATATGATGTAACTTAGTGTGTTTGTGTATTACACTTATGTTGACTGATGATGTAGCTTAGTGTGTTTGTGTATTACAGTTAGAAAAATTAAGTAGAGTTATTCATTTTGTGATGTAGTTTGTGTATTACAGTTAGAAAAATTAAGTAGAATTATTCATTTTGTGATGTAGTTTGTGTATTACAGTTAGAAAAATTAAATAGAATTATTCATTTTGTGATGTAGTTTGTGTATTACAGTTAGAAAAATTAAGTAGAATTATTCATTTTGTGATGTAGTTTGTGTATTACAGTTAGAAAAATTAAATAGAATTATTCATTTTGTGATGTAGTTTGTGTATTACAGTTAGAAAAATTAAGTTGAATTATTCATTTTCTGATGTAGTTTGTGTATTACAGTTAGAATGATGTAGTTTGTGTATTACAGTTAGAAAAATTAAGTAGAATTATTCATTTTGTGATGTAGTTTGTGTATTACAGCTAGATAAATTAAGTAGAATTATTCATTTTGTGATGTAGTTTGTGTATTACAGTTAGTAAAATTAAGTAGAATTATTCATTTTGTGATGTAGTTTGAAGGTTATCATTGGTTGAACAAACTGTGAAATAAGGGGCAGATATAATAAGATTTCATCTTCTTTCTGCTCCCTTCATTTTATCCTATTGTATTCTTGTATCTGATGAAACTGCCTTGTATTGTTCTTTTAAAATGAATGAATAAACATCAAATCAAATCAAAAATCAAAAGAACCACAGCGAAAGAGTCCTGTCAAAGAAACAAACTCCAAAGAGAACAGTCAAGACTGGTTTGGTTGTTGCGGATGTCAAGGAGAGAAACTTCTAAAGAAATATTATAGTTTGATGGGATAAAGACTGAGGTGTTTGGGCTCGATAATCAGAGGTACAATGTGAGGTACTCACTCCAGCACCACGCCAGCACTCCACCATCTACATAAACAATGCTGAGGTGGAGCAGGTCAGCAGCTTCAAGTTCTTCGGCATTCACATTACTGAGGATTTGTCTTGGACTTTACATACCAACACTGCGGTCAAGAAAGACCGACAAAGACTCTATTTTCTAAGAAGACTAAATAAGTTTGGAACACCAGCATCCTCACAAACTTTTATACATGCATCAATGAGAGCCTGCTGACAGGCTGCATCCGGGAACTGCACGGGTAAGAGCCGGAAAGCACTACAGAGGGTGGTGCAAACAGCAGAGGACATCACTGGTAGCAGTCTCCACACCATCCAGGACATCTACCACAGCCGGTGTCTGCGTAAAGCATGCAGCATCATTAAGGACTACACCCACCCAGCACAAGGACTCTTCCATCTACTACCCTCATCTGCCATCACACACAAAAAGACTCAAAGACACTTATTATCTACAAGTTGTCAGATTACTGAACTCTTGATAATAATACTGAAGCCACATGTGACATCTGATATGACTAATATTACCTGCGGCAACTAATATGTCTACAATTTATAGCTAATATGTCTACAATTTATAGCTGTGACAGCTAATATGTTTATTGCTGCTGCACTATGTGGCTGTATCATGCATGTCACTAACCTCATAATTCAATCTCAGTGTTACTCACCTGTGCAACCTGTCACAGAACCTGTGTATTTTATAATAGTTATATGCAATATATATTCCGTGCATTTTAGCTTATATTAGTACCTTAAAATACTTATTCAGACAAATTCATCCTACTTGCACCGTTATATTCTACCAAGTCGTTTACTATTTCTCTTTAGGATCTTGTAAATAATTAATTGTTTAACTTTTTGTACTTTTTTTTGGTACCCTTATTGCATGCTTTAGTATTTTCTCTTTTGTTTGTTCTTTGTTTTTTGTTTTTTTTAATAGTGAGTCAAATCGCTCTTGTCATCCTGAACATTTCAGTTAACCTGCATATGTCAAATAAACACAACTTGAAGGTGGTCAACCCCAAAGACGCTGGAGGACTGCACAGAAAATTCAGCACCTCACCTCTCAAACTATCAGCCAGACTGTGGAAACTCAGACACAGCAAGTTCCATAAGGACAATAACCCAAAACAAACATCAATGCTGGTTGGACTCCTCCCCCTTAGACCGGGTGGGGGCGGGCCAGACAGCCCATCCTCTGACGTCAGAGGCGGCTTCGTTATTTAAACTTGAATCAGGAGCGGAGGAGTAAAGTTTTCAGAGTCGGGACAGCGTTGCCTAGCAGCTGGGAGGAGGACTCTGGCTACTTCACGCTCCCCACTTTTGTTTTTTTAAAGCCGAGCACCGTGGACTCCTTCTTTTGCCAGTTTATCTCCCTAAAGACATCATACCGAACATGCCACAGACCGTGACACTGAAGGGCCCCTCTCCGTGGGGCTTTCGGCTGGTGGGAGGACGGGACTTCAGCACACCGTTAACTATCTCCAGGGTAGGTGGCGTCGTCCGCGTCAATCCATTCATTCAGCAGACCGACAAAAGAGTACACGTCTGCTCAGCTTTTAGACGTGGAGCTGTTTTAATCGATACAGGCCGAGTTGACAACATAAACCTTAAATTAGACGTCACAGCGGTCCATTATCTTCCAACACGAGCAGCTTATCTTAAAGAGACAGATGGCGCCGTCTATTTTCTGGCAGGTGGCTTTCAACTGTGCGACCATCAGTTCTGCTTTCACTCAAAGTAACTTAAATAAAGCTAAATATTTTATTACTTTTATGTCTAAACACAACAGTAATATTGGTATGCTCCACAAAAAAATTGGAAAATGTTTTCCAATTAAAAAATCAGTCTGGAAATATGTTTTTTATTTATGTATGAATAATGTAATTTGACATGCTTTGTGTTTTGTTTTGGTAAAAATAAAAGGGTGATCTTGCGTATTCTGTGAGCTTTTCAAAGTGATGCCATTTGTGGAAACGCCATTATGATCATTACTTTATTATAGATCAGATCTAATTCATTATTATGATGAATACTGTTTTACAAACTGGATTCCAAAAGAAGTTGGGACACTAAACAAATTGTGAATAAAAACTGAATGCAATGATGTGGAGGTGCCAACATCTAATATTTTATTCAGAATAGAACACAAATCACAGATCAAAAGTTTAAACTGAGAGAATGTATCATTTTAAGGGAAAATATGTTGTTTCAAAATTTCATGGCGTCAACAAATCCCAAAAAAGTTGGGACAAGTCCATTTTTACCACTGTGTGGCATCCCCCCTTCTTCTTACAACACTCAACAGACGTCTGGGGACAGAGGAGACCAGTTTCTCAAGTTTAGAAATAGGAATGCTCTCCCATTCATGTCTAATACAGGCCTCTAACTGTTCAATCGTCTTGGGCCTTCTTTGTCGCACCTTCCTCTTTATGATGCGCCAAATGTTCTCTATAGGTGAAAGATCTGGACTGCAGGCTGGACATTTCAGTACCGGATCCTTCTCCTACGTAGCCATGATGTTGTGATTGCTGCAGAATGTGGTCTGGCATTATCTTGTTGAAAAATGCAGGGTCTTCCCTGAAAGAGATGACGTCTAGATGGAGCATATGTTGTTCTAGAACCTGAACATAGTTCTCTGCATTAATGGTGCCTTTCCAGACATGCAAGCTGCCCATGCCACAAGCGCTCATGCAACCCCATACCATCAGTGATGCAGGCTTCTGAACGGAGCGTTGATAACAACTTGGGCTATCCTTGTCCTCTCTGGTCCGGATGACATGGTGTCCCAGTGTTCCATAAAGAACTTCAAATCGTGACTCATCTGACCACAGAACAGTCTTCCATTTTGCCACACTCCATTTTAAATGACCCCTGGCCCAGTGCAAACATCTGAGCTTGTGGAGCTTGCTTAGAAATGGCTCCCTCTTTGCACTGCCTCCACATGATTTTATCTTTGATCTTGGTTGATATTATTATTGATTTTACTTGATTTTATCACTTGTTTTATTTTTTTATCTTTTTAAGCAGGCCTATTCTGCCTCCACATGATTCTGTCTTTAATCTTGGTTGATATCATTATTGATTTTACTTGATTTTATCACTTGTTTTATTTTTGTAGCACTTCGAGATTTTTATTAATGAAAAGTGCGGTATAAATTGAATTTATTATTATTGCTGTAGAGTTTCAGCTGCAACGGCGGATGGCACGGTGGATTGTGTTCAGTGACAATGCTTTCTGGAAGTATTCCTGAGCCCATTCTGTTATTACCTTGACAGTGGCATTCCTGTTTGAGGTGCAGTGACGTTTAAGGGCCCGGAGATCACGAGCATCCAGTAGAGTTTTACGGCCTTGACCCTTACGCACAGCGATTGTTCCAGATTCTCTGAATCTTTTGATGATGTTATGCACGGTTGATGATGATAACTTAAAAGTCTTTGCTATTTTATGCTGGGTAACACCATTCTGGTATTGCTGCACTATCTTTCTGCGCAACAATGGTGGAATTGGTGATCCTCTTACCATCTTGGCTTCTGAGAGACACTGACACTCTGAGAAGCTCTTTTTATACCCAATCATGTTGTCAATTGACCTAATTAGTGTTAATTGGTCTTCCAGCTGTTCGTTATATGCTCAATTTCCTTTTTCCAGCCACTTATTGCTACTTGTCCCAACTTTTTTGGGATTTGTTGACACTGTGAAATTTTGAATCAACATATTTTTCCTTTAAAATGTTACATTTACTCAGATTACTTTAATCTATGTTCTATTACGAATAAAATATTGACATTTGCCATTGTGTTGTAGCCTAATGGCACTATTTTATGTGGAAAGATACATGAGAATCTCCACATCATTGCATTCAGTTTTTATTCACAATTTGTTTAGTGTCCCAACATTTTTGGAATCTGGTTTGTATTTGCAAGTGTAAGTCAAATGTATTTATAAAGCATATTTAAAACTGCAGCTGTTACCAAAAGTGCTTAACAATAAAATCAAGGCAGTAAAAAAAAGAACATGGTGTGATTAAAAGCAACAAAAATAAAACTTAAAAAACACAAATGATTAGAAAGAATGAAATAGAAAATCAAATTGTACTGTGTTAAATGTCAGTGAATACAGGTGTGTGTTTTAGGAGAGATTTCAAAGCAGAGACTGAAGTGGCCTCTGTAATGTTGATGGTCAATGACTGGAAAAAAGCCAGATCTCCTTTGAGCTTCAGCCTGGTTTTTGGTCCAACCAAAAGTAGTTGATCAGATGATCTCGGCGCCCGAGAAGGAACATAAGATTGAAGTAGGTCAAATAGATATATAAGGGTGTAAGGCCATTAAAGCTGCTATATGTAACTTTTCTAACAATATATTTTTAACATATTTCTTCACTCTGTCACTAGACTGATGTTAATCTCTGAAAAAAACTTAAAAAAAAATATTGTCCCCTTGCTTCTCCAGGTGGTAAATAGGCATTTCTAAAAAGAAAAAGTGACCCGCCATTAACCAGCCAATAAAAACAGAGTTTGAATTTGAATCAGCCAATAAAAACAGAGCTTGAATTTGAATCAGCCAAAAAAAAAAGAGCTTGAATTTGAATTTCAGCAGATCATGGGAGAGCAGAGCCATATATGGCTCTGAGGGGGAGGGATCAGAATGCTTTGCCTGTTGAAATTTTTTCTAAGTGCTGCAGTTCTACAGAAACTGCAGACTGAACCTTTAAAGCTGCTATATGGAACTTTTCTAAAAATATATTTTTAACATATTTCTTCACTCTGTCACTATCTCCTGACAGACTGATGTTAGACAAGTAATCTCTGAAAAAAACTATAGTCCCCTTGCTTCTCCAGGTGGTACTAAAAGCATTTCTAAAAACCCACAGTGACCCGCCGTTAACCAGCCAATAAAAACAGAGCTTCTCACGCCCCTAACCCACGCCCCCGCCTGTCCCAGCCCCAGCGGCCGCGCACGTTCTCGTTCAAAGGATTGCAAAGCGATGCAGGACTGTTTTGTATGTGACACAAATGTATTAAATTCCCCTTCTTCATCCCTGATCTGGACTTTTCTTTTTGCCAAAAGTCAAGTGATCGCTTCCTCCTCCGCTGACTCCATGACGGAAATGATGAGGAAATGAATGAATTTGTCACGAGCGAATTAAACTCTGGTTCAACGTGGCTGCACGAGGCTCTGCAGATTTCCTGGTGTTTTGCTGGACCAGCGCTCCATGTTTTTATTTTATTTTTTAGAATGTTTTATTAACATATAAACACAGAACATCGCAGCGGCTGCAACAGGACATGCAGTGGAGGCGGAGCTATGGGGACTGAGCTGAAGTTCAGCCGAGAGCAAGGGGGAGGGGCCAGAAACGTGTCTCAGTTCAAAATTTTTCTTAGTTCCAGCGTGTTCCAAAAACTACATATAGCAGCTTTAATGCATTTAAAGGTCAACGAGCATTTTGAAATCAATTCTGACACGCAGAGGGAGCCAGTGAAGGGAGGACAAAACCGGTGAAATGTCCCCAAACCTACAAGTTAAGGGTCCGGCAAAGCTGAGCGTCCTGCCTATACGCCACTCTACGCGCGCATTCTGTGCACACGCGTTCGCTGGCACAGCTCTTCTTTCTTTCTCACGTTAAATGCTCGCGTTTTCTCTTCAAATCCTTGTTGTAATGTGAGCAGTTGCGCGCAGAGGGGACAAACTGAGGTCGCTGATTGGTCACTTGCTGACACGCCTACTGAAATGATTGACAGCTCAGGGAGAGAACTCAGAGAACTCATCATGAGCAGCCCGCTGCAACCCGCTGCGGTGTTTCTACTTTATATGTTATAAAAAGTTCTAAGAAATAAAAATAAAAACAGGGAGCGCTTTTCCTGCAGCCCACCAGGAAATATTTAAAACCTCGCGCAGCCAGGTAGGACCTGAATTCATTCATTTCAGTCATCGAGTGAACGGAGGAAGAAGCGATTACTTGACTTTTGGCAAAAAAACAAAAGAAAAGGCCCGATCAGCGATAAAGAAGAGGAATTTAATTCATTTGTGTAACATACAAAACAGTCCGGCGCCGGGGAAGTTTATGGTCAGACACCGCGCAAGCGTGCGCGGTCGTAAAAAAAGAGCTTTGCGCGTTCGTGCCCTGAGGGGCTACGCGGGGCTACGCTTTTGCCTCAGCGTACGTACGTCGTACAGAGGCGTACAGGGAGTACGCGCAGGTCTACTGGGGCCTTTACTGTTAAGAGCTGAGCTGCAACATTTTGGACAAGCTGGAGGCATTGATTGACCACATCATAAAGCATGTTACAGTAGTCCAGCTGAGTTGTAACGAATGCATGGACTAATTTTTCAAGATCATATCTGGTCAACATGGACTTAAAGCTCCACTGACATGTTCTTTTGACTTTTCAAAAAATGGCACAACATATATAAATATTAAGATAGACCTCTGACCGTTTTTGCTAAAATAATGTTAAATGAATGAAAATTTCTCTCAAAATAGTTTAAAATTAGCGCCGTTTTTTTAGACCGTAAATCCGGATCTTCCGGTCACGTGTCAGCATTCCCGTTTCTGACGTCACGTCCGATACTGAACTCTGCTCAAACGACAAAAATACTGAGTTTTCATGTGTTTTTTCACTACAGTTAGCAAGTTAAGCATATAAACACACGTTTCCGATCATTTTTATGCACTCAAAAGTAGTTTTTAGATGAAAATAGAGTGTTTTTAGGTGCGCTGGCGAAATTTACGAACGGACTTCCGGGTTGCGAATTTTTGGAAAAAACGAAAAAAATACTGAGTTTTCATGTGTTTTTTCACTACAGTTAGCAAGTTAAGCATATAAACACACGTTTCCGATCATTTTTATGCACTCAAAAGTAGTTTTTAGATGAAAATAGAGTGTTTTTAGGTGCGCTGGCGAAATTTACGGACGTGACGTCAGAAACAGGAATGCTCACGTGACCGGAAAATCCGGATTTACGGTCTAAAAAAACGGCGCTAATTTTAAACTATTTTGAGAGAAATTGTCATTCATTTAACATTATTTTAGCAAAAACGGTCAGAGGTCTATCTTAATATTTATATATGTTGTGCCATTTTTTGAAAAGTCAAAAGAACATGTCAGTGGAGCTTTAAGCTTTGCTACTGCTTTAACTGGAAGAATGTTTTTTGTAGAACAGAGTTAATCTTTTTTTAAAACTTAAAGTCAGTCTAAAACCATCCCGAGATTCATAAGACTGCTTAAAAGGCTGAAGAGTCAAGATTTACAGGATCGGAGACGGTGGTAGAGCTATTTAAACATAAAAAATTTGATGCCATCCATTCCTTGATGTCATCAAGACATTTTAACAGAGGGTGAATGGAGCAAGAACTGTTGAAGGTGTAAGTTGTAGAAAGCCTCATGAACTTCCCTGACCCTCACTACTGTATATGGGTCAAGAGTCAGTGGATCTGGCAGTGGCCATTATTTAATCCCAGCCAGGGAAAACGCAGCCTGGTGCTGCAGGGCTAACAGGAGGGACACATAGGTGGGGGGTGGTGGGGGCAGGCGCTGACATTTGTTTTTCATCAGAGCTCACTGGTGCTGCTGAGGGATTCCAGGTGTTCTCCTCAGCTGTATCGCTGGCCCCAAAACAACTATTTAACTACAGGGTGCAATCACTCTGAACCAGTGGTGCAATTTTTTTTTACATTTTCAAGCATAAATAGTTTGAAAGACCCAGAGGAACCACTCTGTTCAGACTTGCCAAAATAAAACAAGAAGAAAAACGTTTGATACTGTGATTCAGCTACTTTGATTCAGAGTGTGCAGAAGCCTTGACATATACATACCGGCAGCTTTGTGGTTTCATTGTTCTCACATTAGTGAGACTTGCTTGCTAACTTGGCACCTTTCAACTCTCTAAATCACAGTGAAAGCTAGCTTCACTTGGCACCGAGGAACCAAATATGAACCGCAGTCATTCTGTGATACCTTCTTTGGGAAGAGCAGAAGATGCTTTCGTTTGATACAAGGCTGCCAGACTTTGTTCTCTATTTTTTAATTAATTTAGCAGAGACTGTGCTCATATCATCAAAGAGCCGACGGCATACAGAATGTTGCTTAGTGCAGCTCCGGGGCCTTTTTTGAAAAGTTTTGGTTTCGGTGTAATCGATAACATAGTTTCCCAACAGTTCAATTTTGTACATGCCAAAATGAAAAGCATGGCATGCACAAAAATGTTATTTTGCATAATGAGGGTTGCAGAACTGAGTCGTGATGGCAGCTCAGGTAATTTCAGATTGCACCTGCACACAGCAAAAACAAAGAGGGCACGTAAAATCTATATT
>JBBPBX010027658.1:0-29923 GCA_038048925.1 Garcialebias charrua
TATATATATATATATATATATATACACACAGTATATATACAGTATATATATACCGGTATGTGGATCACTTGGCACACCTTTACTGAAAGTACATGTATTATTAATTCAACCACACTCATATTGATCCAATACCCACGTGGGTATCGATATTTGGACAGTCACAACCAAAAGTTTGGAAAAGAAACCAAAAGAAACGAGCTGCAGTATCAATCCCATTGTAGCTCAGGGTGGTATCGATCACATGTATCGATCAGTCAGTCAGGACCCATGCAGAACCGGTCCATGTGTTCATGAGACCCTCTCAGGGGTCAGTATAGTCCTGGACCTGGTTCTCAGGGGTCAGTAGGCCTGGACCTGGTTCTCAGGGGTCAGTAGGCCTGGACCTGGTTCTCAGGGGGGTCAGGGGTCAGTAGGCCTGGACCTGGTTCTCAGGGGTCAGTAGGCCTGGACCTGGTTCTCAGGGGGGTCAGGGGTCAGTATGGACCTGGTTCTCCGGGGTCAGTAGGCCTGGACCTGGCTGGGGAGGAGCTGGCAGCCGCTGGTCACGTGGTTCAGGACCTTCTGCTTGAGCTGGGCCACCTGCTCCCGGAGTACGGTGGCCGTGGAGGCCAGCTCGGTGTTGTGGCTCTTCAGGCTCTTCACCTTGTCCTCCAGGCGTGAGATGCGCTCCAGCTTCCTCTTGCGGCACTTGGAGGCTGCGATGCGGTTCCGCAGCTTCTTCCTCTCGGCCTTGATGCGCTCCTGGTTGTCCATGTCGATGGGGGACAGGGGGGGACTGTCCCTGAAGCTCTGCATGTCCGGCACGGTCTGCGGCTCGTCCTTCAGGCCCGCGGGGGGGAAAGGGGTGGTGTCGGTGTAGCTCATGAAGGTGTAGTTCAGGGAGGTGTAGACGGGCAGGTCCGGGGGCTGCAGCCCCCCTGGCCCCCCGGGCCCCCCTGACCCGGACAGCAGGTCCACGGCCTCGCTCAGCTGGTTCTGCTTGTGCAGGTCCTCCAGGGCCTTCACGAAGCCCTCCGCAAACTCCTGCTCGTCGCTGGCAGACTTGGGGTGCAGGAAGTGGGGGTTCTGGTTCTGGACGTGACCGCTGGACTGGACCATGAGGCGCTCCAGGTCCGGGGGGGTCAGTTTGAGCAGGCCCAGGTCCAGAGAGTTTAAAAGACCGCCCGTGTCCCGGAGCGGGTTCACACTCTTCTTCATCATGGTGCGTTCAGGTTCTGACCCTCAGGGTTCTGCGGGTCCGGTCCAGTCCAGGTTAGAGCTGCTGTTCATCCGACACCCTCATGAGGGAGTGTCAACACTCACATGAAGACACGCTCCGTGACGAGTCTCAGTCCAGACCTTCTCCTCTCAGTGGGTTCTGGTGCTCGTGGGTCGTGGGTTCGGACTCGCTCTCCTCCACACGCAGCTCCACCTCACTCCTCTGCCCCCACACACCCAAAACTTCCATTATGTCACCCCGGAGCGCGCAGATTGGACCGGGAGGACCCGCTCTTCCGGGTCTATTTGAATAAAAGGCTGAGCTGCTCCCGGTTGCCATGGAGACGAGGGGTAAACTCTAAACAGCGCAATGCATTGTGGTCTGACGTCATGGCAGAAAAAACCCGGCGCTGCCAGGAGAAAGCAGGGCGGGGAAGAAGTAGAGCCGAGGAAAATGTTCCTGCAGCCCAAACAAAGACTCTGAACAGTGTAGAACAGAATAGAACAGAATAAAATAAAACACAATAGAATAGAACAGAATAGAATAGAATAGAACAGAATAGAATAAAACACAATAGAATAGAACAGAATAGAATAGAACAGACCCTGATACATGCTCAATAATCCAGATAGAAAAATCTAAAATAGTTAAGTCTGGTCCTCTGGACATTCAAAAATCAAAACAAATAGAATAGAACAGAATAGAACATAATAGAATAGAATAGAACAGAAAGAATAGAATACAACATAATAGAATAGGATAGAACAGAATAGAACAGAAAGAATAGAATACAACATAATAGAATAGAATACAACATAATAGAATAGGATAGAACAGAATAGAACAGAAAGAATAGAATACAACATAATAGAATAGAATACAACATAATAGAATAGAATAGAACAGAATAGAACATAATATAATAGAATAGAACAGAAAGAATAGAATACAACAATAGAATAGAACAGAAAGAATAGAATACAACATAATAGAATAGAATACAACATAATAGAATAGAATAGAACAGAATAGAACACAATAGAATAGAATAGAACAGAAAGAATAGAATACAACATAATAGAATAGAACAGAATAGATACCCTGATGCATGCTCAATAATCCAGGTAGAAAAATCTAAAATAGTTAAGTCTGGTCCTCTGGACATTCAAAAATCAAAACAAATAGAATAGAACAGAATAGAACAAAATAGAAGAATCACAGCTCAGTGATGTGTTTATGACCTGAAGTCTCAGTCTTTAGTTCTCACATCTTGTTTCTTTTAGTCCAGTAATGTTGCTTGTGTTTGTGTGAGCTCTTTTCTACGCCTGTCAGCAAAATATCTCATGAGAATGGTTTGAATGAGAACGTTCCCACAGAATGGGCTTTAATTAAACGTTTACCAGTAAGTAATGAACTTTTAGAGTCAGCCCAGTTCAACGAGGCCTCCAGACTCAGCTGATCTCATAAACACAACAACAGCAGAACTCTGTCAGTTTGATGTGGACGTATAGCTGAGAGTCGTTCCCAGCATGCTCTGAACCAGGGGCGGAGCTAGAGGGGTGGCCTATGCTACCCCTGGCCACCCCAGTTGATTGACAAGTCACTGCATGAGTCATTGAAAGACACTGTTGTTAGGATGACCTCACTAACCTGTTTTGTAGTTATCTACCTGGATGATTGAGTTTACAAACCTTTATCTGTTGTTAGGGCCTTATGCCCCTAGTGGTCAGAATTAGTAGTGCAGAGAACTCCAAGCACTCCAGAACATTCACCGTAAACAAGTTGATTCACAGATTAATCTAATTTAATCTAATCAGAATACAGTGTGAGCACAGCCAGTCTATATAAAATCACCCCACAATAATAAATGTTGTAAATTACATAACTACTCAGCTTGGTGTCAGTTGTTTTGTGTGATTTTTAACTATTTAGACCATTTTAAATTAAATTTGTTCACTCAATGAGAGGCTGGCCTCCTGAGTATATTGTGTTACTTCCTGTTTTCTCTTCTGATAATAAAGTACTTTTTATTCTACAGTCATTGTCCACTCAAATCAAATTTATTTATATAACACATTTATAAATGTGGGGGTGGGAGTGGTGTGGCGCAGTGGTTAGACGGTGGGCCATGTGATCGGAAGATCCGGTACCGACAAGCGACAACATAACAAAACGTGGGTGGAAAAAGGTGAAACACCCATACCTGCCTCCACCCTCATTCGCCCCACTCTGGGCCCCTGAGCAAGGCCCTTAACCCCCACCATCTGCTCCCTAAACAGGTCTCTGTTGAAAATGAGTTCTTGTGGCTCAATGAGACTACCTGTATAAATAAAGGGTAAATGAAAAAATAAAGAACTGCTGTTGTCAATGTGCTGCACACAAAATAACATGCAATAAAAACAGACAACACCAAACACAAGAGACAATAACAAACAAATAGAAAATTAAAAATGTGTTTCAGTTTTAGTTGTATACCATACCATATCATTTTATTTATAGAGCACTTAAAACAGCGACATGGCCAACCAAAGTGCTGTACAAACAAACAAACAACAGGCAACACACACAATGAAGTACAAAACAGAAAATAGACATAAAAACATTGCAGACCATAAATAAAACGACCAAACACAGATCATCTGGTGTTGAAAGCAACAGAATAGTAATGGGTCTTTAAACGGGATTTGAAAACCGAGAGGGAGGAGCCTGTCTGATGAACAGAGGTAACTCATTCCAGAGTCTTGGACCTGCTACAGAGAAGGCCCTGTCACATCTGTGTTGAAGACGAGTTCCTGGAACTGTTAAAAGTAACTGGTCCGCTGACCTCAGAACGTGGTGGGACATACAGCTGTAGCAAATCAGAGAGATGGGGGGCGAGACTGTTCAGTGATTTGTAGACGTACTGGAGAACTTTGAACTGGATTTGGAGATGAACCAGTAGCCAGTGCAGGGAGGCCAAGACTGGTGTAATGTGCTCTCTTTGCCTGTACTGGTTAAAAATCGGGCTGCTGCATTTTGGACAGTTGTAATTGTGCAATGGAGTCTGACTGATACCAAACAGGAGTGAATTGCAGTAATCAAGCCTATAGATGTAATAAATGCGTGAATTACTGTCTCCAGGTTATTTTTGGATAATATGGGCTTCAGCTTAGACAGTCGCCTCAGCTGGAAAAAACAAGATTTATCTATCATATTTACATGACTGTTGAGTTTCATGTAAGGGTCCATTATCACTCCCAGATTTGTGACTTTTTGTTTTTCAGACAGGGCTAGAGCAGAAAGGTTGATGCAGTGGTTCGTGATTGTGTCATTGGGAGGGAACAACATGGCTTCAGACTTCTTTTCATCGAAACTTAAGAAATTTAAAGCCATCCTGATGTCAGCCAGGCAGTCGAGCAGAGTTTGAATAGAGCATGTACCATTGTGTCTTAGGGGGAAGTAAATTTGACAGTCATCAGCGTAGAAGTGAAAAGGTATGTTGTGTTTCCAGAAAATAGCACCAAGTGGCAGCAGGTATAAGGAGAATAGGAGAGGGCCCAGGATGGACCCCTGCGGAACCCCCCATTTAAGTGCCACCACTGCAGAACTAAAATTGTTGATGGAAACACAAAAGGATCTGTCAGAGAGGTAGGATCTGAACCAATTGAGGGCTGACCCTGTGATGCCCACCCACTGCTCCAACCTAGCAATGAGGATCTCATGGTCGATGGTGTCGAATGGTGTCAGTTTTAGTTGTATAGCACATTTAAAAACAATGATGTTGACCAAAGTGCTTTACAAGCTGGTTAAAAACACTCAGCAAAATACATTTGTACAAAATTAACAAACATTCAACCATAAAAACCAACATGCACAATTAAACAGGCTAAAATGTACGAGTCTGAGAAGTTGTCACACCAGCATAAGATTTTTTAGAGTCTAATACAGGTGGTCCCCAATTTACGAGCGCTCTTACTTACGAGGTTCCAGATTTACGAGGTTATCATATTTAATAAAAATATGGGGGGAAAAATTGTGTATCTAAATGTTCTTAATTTCATGTGTACAGCACTTTGTTGCAGCTGTGATTGTTTATAAATAAAGTATTATTATTATAATTACAGTACAGTGCATAATTTTTAATTTTTAAGCCGATTTACAAAGTTTTGCGGCAGTTTACGACAGTTTACGACAGTTTTCGGCAGTCAGTCAGTTTTCGGCAGTGCCCATAAGTGAGCCATTCGACAGCCGACTTTGTCCAATCAGAGGTTCCTGCGCTCGGATACATGATCTGGAGCTGAACGGTCATTTTGTGGAGGAACGATGGGCGAAGCAAAATGACACTGTTGACCGCGTGAAGCTGCAGACAGCCAACAGGACTGGATTAGCAACGAGCTAACATTAGCCTCGTAGCTTCTATCCGACAGCCGGCTTGTGCAATCAGAGGTTCCTGGAGCTTGCCTCGATGTCGGACCTGAAGCAGAAGATATCGGGGGACACCCAGCTAACTTGGAGAAACAAAGCCGACAGCCTTTTTGGATGGGCTAAGCTAACAGGTGCAGCTAATGCCCAACAGCAACCACGGAGTTGGAGGGGCTAGGCTAACAGGTGCAGCTAATGGCGGTGCGTGCAGACAGCTTTTGGTAAGTTATTAAAACTTATTAAAACTTTTTCTGGCTCAAATGTATGAAGATAGCATACTAACAGTCCTTCCTGTAAAGGGTTTGGACTGCGTGGTGCTACAGAAAGCTGGGGAGCTCGGACATAACGCAGCGGAGCGGAGGAAAACAGCTGCAGCTCAAAGTAAGAAATAATTTTTTTATATTTTTTATAAATGTTTTAAAGTGTTAGGGTAGTTGAAATGCTTGGTAACTGTTCATTACCGCACATGTACGTGTTCAGTGGCGGCTCGTGTGGTATAAATACCTATATACAGGTAGTCCCCGATTTACGAGATTTTCATGTTACGAGATAGTCGGAGGAACGGAACTCGCTCGTAAGTCGGGGACCACCTGTAAGTATAATCAAAAGATTTATTTATTTAATTTTATTTATTTATCTTGATTTAACCAGGCAAGTCCCATTGAGGTCACAGGGAGCCTGGGCCTGAACATGCATTCATTCAACCTTTATTTAGTCAGGTTAATCTCATTGAGCCTCGAGGACTCATTTATGTTTATTAAATGTTTATTAAATTTGTTCATTTTTTTACAAAAGAAACAATACAAGACAATCTCATAATGATAGTGTACAAAATGTAAAAAAATGAAAGGTAGCAGAAAGAAGAATAAATCTTATTATATCTGCCCCTTATCTCCAACAATCAGATTAAACAACAGTAGTCAAACCATGTAAACAATAATAATCTTCAACCAACTTTTTCCAACAATCAGGTTAAACAATAATATTCTTCAACCAACAGTACAAAATGACTAACTCTTTCTAATTTTCTAACTAATACAATACACATTACGTTATTTCACATATATTTTTTTAACACATTTGTTTTGATCATTTTTTTAAATGTAAACATTGACTTGGCATTTTTAACTACATTCTCCAAGCCATTCCATAATCTAATTCCCTGGATTGAGGTAGAACGTCCCTTCAAACTGGTTCTGAATTGTGGTTTTACAAACAACTCTGTTCCCTTAAGATTATAACAACTTTGTCTTTTAACAAAGTGCATTTGGATATTTAAAGGTAATGCATTATTTTGAGCTCTATACATAACTGATAAAATATTATAGTCTACCAAATCATGGAACTTCAATAATTTTAGTTGATAAAATAATGTACTTGATGGATGACGGTAATGCTTTCTAGTGATAATTCTTACAGCTCTTTTCTGTAATACAAAAATAGGCTTTGTGATTGTTTTACACGCTTTCCCCCAAACATCAATACAATAGATTAAGTGTGGAACAATGATTGTGTTATACAACAAATACAGAGCTTTATCATTCAATAGGTCTCTGACTTTGTACAGTACTGCTATCGATTTAGCTATTTTTATTCTTACAGAATTTATGTGTTGTTTCCATGTCAGTTTGTCATCAATGATAACACCCAAAAACTTCACCTCACTCACTCTACAAATCTCAACATCCTCAATTTTGAGTGGAACATCAACAGTTTTCTTTCTATTACCGAATATCATGTAATTAGTTTTCTCTAGATTTAATGATAATTTATTTATTTTAAACCAAGTTTGTATCTTGACAAATTCTGTCTTTATCAATTCTAACATTTGTTCTATATCTTCACCTGAACAGAAAAAAGTGGTATCATCAGCGAAAAGTACACATTTAAGGAGTCCTGACACATTTACCAAGTCATTCACATATAAAATAAAAAGCTTTGGTCCAAGTACAGAGCCTTGGGGAACTCCACATGTGATATTACAGAGGTCAGATCTTACATCATTTATTTGTACAAATTGTTTCCTATTTTTTAAGTAGCTAGATACCCACTGTAATGCTGGTCCTCTAATACCATATTTGTTCAGTTTTTCAAGGAGAATGGTGTGATCAATAGTATCGAATGCTTTTTTTAAATCAACAAAGATACTGATACAATGTTGTTTTTGATCGACAGCAGTAGTTATTTGTTCCATTAATTCCATGAGAGCCATTGATGTAGAGTTTTTTGATCTAAACCCATACTGACTGTTGCTTAGAATATTTTGTTTATCTATAAATTGGTCTAGTCTGTTTACAAATAGTTTTTCAAGAATTTTTGAAAACTGTGGTAACAAGGATATAGGTCTATAATTGTTGAATACACATTTATCACCATTTTTAAAAAGAGGAACGACCTTAGCTACTTTCATATTATCTGGAAAAATTCCTGTTGAAAATGATAAGTTACATATGTATGTGAACGGCTCAATAACATGGCTCATTATGTCCTTTACAAACATCATATCCATGTCCACCCAGTCTTTCGATCTCTTGTCTGTAAGATGTTTTACTACATTCATTATTTCCTCTTTGTTAGTTCCATTTAGGAAAATACTATTTGCACAACCTGTAATTGAGTGGATCACATTATCTACTTTTGGTATCTTAGCTGCAAGGCTTGATCCAACATTCACAAAATATTGATTAAATCCATTTACAATTTCATTTTCATCATGAATTTCATCGTTGTCTTTTACAAAATATTTTGAAATACCAGTTTTTGCTTTATGATTCTTCAGGACACTATTCATTACTCGCCATGTTGCTTTCATATCACCATTACTTTTATCTAATAATTTACTATAATATTCTTTCTTATGTTTCCTTATAATCCCTACAGGGTGTTCACACAGTTCTGACAGTTTGTCTGGTTTGTTTAGTTTCTATGCATAAAATATTGTCAGAAACTGTTTAAAAGCGGTGTTTTAAGATATTTAAGTGTTTAGAGCGTTTAGAAAGTCTGGGCGAGCGTGCCGAGGTCGTTAGCTACTTCATCTGCCGGAGGGTCTGAATCGAGAAACCGCAACCAGGGGCTTTGAGCATACCTCAAAAGAAAAAAATATGAAGTTTTAAAATCTAGACAAAATAAAGGAATTAAAGAAACATACAGATAAGCGTTAGTGGTTTTTAATGTTTACTACTTCACCTGTGTAAGAATTATGAGGAGGTCAATATTAATACTGACCTCTTTATCCTTAATTAATCTACTTATTCAGATTGAATAGTAAATTCACGGATTCTGTTCTTTTTCAGTTTACCCAATATCTCTGTGATCTTTATGATGGATAAATAAACAGAGCCATTAAGTGACAAAGACGTTAACTTAGTTTGATATGTCAAAGAGACACTATCATTTATTTAAAATAAATCAACTAAATTAACACCATTACACTTGATTGACATGATTTCACTTTCTTTCAAATTAAAACGTCAGCACACTTAAATTCAACACAACAGACTTCAATATTGGATGTTAACATATTTAGTCTGTGGGCTCTTTAAACTTAAAATAGTTTCCAGCTTAGATTGAGAGGGGAAAAAGTAGGAGGAAAGATTTAAGAAGAATTGGGAGGTTAAGAGAGGAAATTTATCTTGCATTTATGAAACCAGATGACACTCTTCCGTACGCGTCCAGCTAAGATATCATCACACCTCCAGCAAGCAAACAGCTGCTCCTTTACCTTAAGACGTCCGCCTTGGTTCTGGTAAAGAGCTGTGGTCAACTTTAGACTGACGAGTCGTCGGTCCCGCAAGTCCAAGCTGGACTCCACGCGTGTTTACCTTGTCGGTGTCGGTGATACTCGCTTTCATCGGCAAAAGTCGTGACAGTCGTGGTTTCTTGGCTCAAGATAATTTATTCCAGGAAGGAATAACAAACG
The DNA here is from genome assembly GCA_038048925.1 of Garcialebias charrua. Lineage (NCBI taxonomy): Eukaryota > Metazoa > Chordata > Actinopteri > Cyprinodontiformes > Rivulidae > Garcialebias > Garcialebias charrua. The sequence goes on from JBBPBX010027658.1 coordinate 9,519, forward strand.
CTCGTTCGAGGTGGACTCATAACAGCCTGTTATCAGTCCTTAGCTGAAGACGCAGGTCGTTAGCTCTTGACCAAAACGTACCCAGCTCTTGGGAAAGGTTCACATCTCTTTGAAAATTCCCCGCAAACTCTGAAGCGTTCTCGCACAGTTAGAACTTAAAAAGCAGGAACCAAGAGAGGAGTGCACTTGTGTTATCAGGTCCAAGGTTACAGCCAGAGCAGAGAGAAATGTTTAGGAAAAAGATAGATAAAGCTGGAGCCCTGCTCATGAGACTGTCTCTGAGTTTCTAAACAAAACCGTCCGGTCTCTGTGACCCGAAGGCTTCACCTTTAAACACAGCAGTGAACACAGTTTAACTCTTACAGAATGACACAGCTTAAAAGCACACATCATGAAAATGACAAAAGTTATTCTTTTGATCACATCAGCCTAAAATCAAAGATAGAAATAGTCTCTTTTGGTGACTATATTTATCAGATTATAGCTAAATGAATGATTTTGTAGTAAATGTCTTGCTTTACTGAGAGGTCAGTAAAGGTCATCACTGGACAGTTCAAAAACCTTAATTTGACCCTGGGTAGGTCCATTACATCTCCCCCCTTTTGGAAGCCATCGCCAGTCCTTGGGGATGGGGTCCAACACGAAAGGAAACCTTGAACTGTCTTTGATCTTGAAGTAATCCAGCAAGTGGAAAAGAAAAATCAAAAATTATAATCCCATAAAGTTTTTGGAAATTTCATACTGTTCGGAGGTAATCCCATTGCGAAAAGCTTTTAATCCTTTGGAAAACAAAGTCTGTTAACTCTTGGAAAACAAAGTCTGTGATCCCTTGGAAAGCAAAGTCTTATAATCCACAGCGGTAATTCCACAGCAGTAATTCCACAACGATTAGTTTTGTTGATTGATCAGCAACAATTGTTTTCATAATCAGCATGTAGAGGGGATCCCTCGATTGACGCAGAGGAGGCGACCCTTGGATGGAGGTTGAAGACCAAGCGTTGGAGCTGCAGGTCCCACATCGAAGGTTGTTGGCTGGTTGGTTTCCAGTCAGTGCCACTCTGGTTCTATGTGTCATGCAATTATGTGGTTTTTAGGTGGGCTTATGATTGGGATTTTACATTAAGCCTTACCTATATGCACCTGGTATGTAAGCTATCATGGTTTAGATCAGCTACAATTACCAATTAAGGGGTGGATCAATTCTGTAAAATTAGATATAGGGATTTGTACCTATAAAATTTTGGAGGGCTTCTGTAACGAAGGCCTCTAATTCCAAACTATTCCTCCATTCATTACTTAGTTTAGGTTAAACTAAAATAAAAAAATGAAATATAGTTTGATCTAAATGTCTGTTGTCTTTTAGACGAACGACGTAGGATTTGGTATTCCTAATAAATTTTGAAGTCTATGGCGAGACTCATCAAAATGAATAGATAATCTAGAATAGAAACGATCGAATCGGTTCAATTTAGAAATTGTGAGACCAGTGTAGTTTATGGTACCTTGAGTAGCTTTAAACTACATTGACTCTTCGACGATTGAGATTTAACAAAACGAACTGCATGTTGGCATAGTTAAATCCATATCATTCATTAACCAATGTTAATACAAAACCTTTTTGGCTGGGAGTGTTCAGAACCAAACAATATCTCAACTAATGACAACAGTAATGACTAAACAACAAGGAAACAACGTTTCACTGCTTCGACACACTCTTGTCGTCAGATTCCAAAGTGCAACACACAAGAAAAACAGGTCTCAACTTTATGACCGAGGTCAAATTAAATCTCGTGGATTTAAACGGTTGTTAAGGTTAGTTTTTGTTGTGGGTTTTAGGCTTAGCGTTTCTAAGTTCAAATTGGACAATGCGACTTATAGGGTGGGAAATATGGTAGTTTAAACCTGATTAGTTTATTTACTAACTTGTGTTTGGACGACCTTATTATCCCATGAAGTCGGTGAGTTTGTGAGATCTTTGTCTTTTGTGGAGTCATTGAACGCCTTGTAAGGTTTGATCTGATTTCGATGTACCCATTTAGCAATTGGCTCTTTGCGGCCTTTGCTGATTTTGATTTCGTAGACGACTGAGGACACTTTGTCTGTTATCAGATGAGGTCCAGTCCACCTGGGCATTAGTTTGCGGGCGAGAGTTCCGGTCTCGGACTCTCCTTTCCCGGTTGCTGGGGCGAACGTATAGTACCAGACTCTGTCTCCCACTTGGAGTTCATTGTGAGAGGCCTTCTGGTCGTAGTACGCCTTACGTCCTTCAGCGGATTTTTCCAGGTTTTTCTGGGCGAAAGCAAAAGTGTTTCTGAGGTGTACATTCAAATCTTTGTCTTTGGCATGGCCTAACATCACCCCCCTTTGGTCATGGGGGACCACGAGCACAGGTGAGGACGTCCGTCCATGGGCACAAGTTAGGATGCCACCGTTTAGTTTAAGCTGTTCGCGCAGCTGAGAGAAGACGGTACACAGGAATCGTTTAGGTTTTGGCCAACGTATCTTCTTACGTTTACCTCTTTCCGTGTAATTCAGGTGTGTCACAACTGTCGGCGCAGTCGCTGGTGTGTCTGACTGGTCAGACCGCGGTGCGTCACTGTCGTTGTGATGTGTGTCTTCCCACTTCATGACTGAAGAGGTGCTCTTTGAGTCTGTAAGAACTATGTCATTTCTGACTAGTTCTAGACACAAATGTCCCTGAACCAAGGTTTCATCGAAAGCTTGGCTGATAGCCGATTTACCTGTCCCAGGGGACAGTACAGCAACCTCGGTGTGGGGTCCTTGGATCTCCACACCTTTCTCTACCTGTGGTAGGTAATGTGAGTTTGCCCCCTTCATGTCTGATGAGGGGTCCTCGTAATCTGCAACAATGATGTCCAAGTGACTGTCAGCGTTTGGATGACTGTCATTTTCTGGACTCAGATGCCCTTGAACCAAGGTTTCATTGAAAGCTTGGTTGATTGCCGAATTACCTGTCTCAGAGGACAGTACAGCGTCTTCGGTGTGGGATCCTTGGATCTCAACACCTTTCACTACCTGTGGTAGGCAGTGGTCAGGGAGTGCTGAATGTGTCAGCTCACAGAGGAGGTTCTCTTGTTGGGCCAGAGTTTGGTCCAACTTTTGGGTCTCTTCTGTCTCACCTGTAGTTGAAGGTTCACTTACCGGGCTCTCGTCCTCGGATGAGCAGTCCCGTGTGTCCTTTGCGGTACCTGCGGTTAGGCAGTCTGTATCGCAACTAGGAAGCACTTTTATTGGCAGGGGTTTTCTCACTGTGCTCCACATTTTCCGTCGACCATAATCTATAATCGCGTTGAAGCGGTTTATAAAATCTTGGCCAACCAAAAATGGGAATGAGTCAAGTTTAGACACGTACACCGGGTGGTGTAGTGTCATTTCGCCAATCTGCATGTGAACCATAGCCATAGCTGTTAGGGTTGTTCTCGTCTCTGCGAGACCCTGTAGCTCAATAGCACATTTCTCAAAGGGTATTTGCCTGTCAACACCGTTAGCGGCGGTCCTCAGCTCCTCGAACAGCTTGGCCGACATAATAGTTATATCAGAACTGCCATCCAGGAGGGCTTCACGCTCAAGGACACCTTCCAGTGTGATAGGCAGGTAAGCTTTCTTAGCCACCCCCCTTTGTATAAAGTTACACAGAAACCTCACAGGTCTTGGCCCACGTTTCTGTTCACGTGTGACTCTGTCTGTGTAATCTTGCTTACTGTCAGCATCTTGTTGGCTGTCAGCATCATGACCTTCAGGATGTTGTTGTGTGTCAGCAATTGGTTTGCTGTCAACATCCATGGCAATGTTGGTAGTAGTGTGCGCTGAGTTATTTGTGTGCTCTGAGTCTTTGTGAAAGACAGTGCTACACATCGCTCCAGGTTGGTCAATGTTGATAGTGTCATTATCAATGATAACGCCACTCATTGTATCAGGTTGGTCAAGCACAGTAACATTCAAATCTACTGACAAACTACTTACTTCCTCTGTCTCTTCCGAGCATAGAGGTGTTGGGCCATTATTCCGGGACATTCGTGACTCTTTGCCTGTCTTGAACTGTTCTGTTCGAGGCGCGGGAGGTGCAGTTCCAAGGCTCGGGGGTGACTGTTGGGACCACGCATAGTTACATGAGTATAGGTCCTCATCCTTCAATTTCTTTTGAAGTCCACCCACCGATGGACCTTGGTTTTCACCCATCTGGTTCGATCTGAACCGTTGTGGGTCTCTTAGAGAGTGAACACCTACCTTTTGTGGTTCGTTGCTTGTCTCAGATTTTTCAATCTGAGGTGCTTCAGGGGCGGGGCTCCCTTTAAACCATTTTGAGTCACTGTTCCAACTGGTACCAACATTTCGGTGTATGTCAGTTTGAAAATCTTGTTCATTCTTGCTAGTATTATCCAACTCTTTTAACAACCGACGCGTGTTCTCCACCACTTCTGAGGTCAGAAGGCCTTTGAGACGATAGTGTTCATTCTCGCTAGTATCATCCCACTCTTTTACCAACCGACGCATGTTCTCTGCCTCTTCTGAGGTCAGAGGACCTTTGAGACGACGGTGTTTATTCTCGCTTTTTTGCGTCTGGGATACGACCTTTTGACCTGGGCACACCTCAGAGGGTGTTTTGTTTTGCATGTGAGCCTCAACAGCAGTTACAGCGCACTGTTTCATCACTGATTGTTTAAACTGATGTTGTAGCTCAAGGCCTTTTTCGAGACGTTTTTCTTTTTGTCGTTTGCTATTGTTGTCACTAACTGTGTGCTCTGAGTTATCCATGTGCTCTGAGTTATCAAAGACAAGGTCACTCAATGTACCAGTTCGGTCATCCTCTGTATCATTCAAGTTTTCAAACAACCAACTTATGTCCACTATCTCCTCAGAGCTTAGAGGTATGTTGCCTCTTTCCTGGAACTTTTGTGACCTTTTGCTACTCCCGGACTGTCCAGTCCGCAGTGCAGGGGCAGGGCCTTTGCTCGGTGTAGACCGCGGAGGGTCACTTAAAGAGCGGACATCCACCGTTTGTGGTTTTTTGCTTATCTCGGGCAGCTTTGTCCGAGGTGCAGGGACAGGGCGTGTGCTCGTCCTTCTCAACCATATTGGGTCTCTTAACCACTTCGGGTCATTGTTCCAGCGGACACCTTCATGTCGTGGTTTTTTAGTTCGAAAAACATGTTTCTTCTCGCCTTTTTTAGGAGAGGGAGTTGATGAACTTGTCCCTTCCAGCTCCAGCGAGTGGGATTTGACCTTGTCTTGGTAATGTAGTTCACGCTCTGGTTTTGTTTTTAACCAGATCGGGTCAGGGAGTTGACGAACATCAAAACCATTTATAGCACGCCGTTTTATTTTTAATTGCTCAATCTCACTTTTTAACTCAAGTTGTTCTTGTTGAAAATTTTCTCTTCTGCGAATGTTATCTTGCCTTAACAATTCAAGTATTTCAGTGAGCAGCTGTAAAGCTTCATCACAATCGTTATCTCCCATCTTTTTGTTTTGAATTCGTTTGATCTCACGTTTTAACTTAAGTTTTTCTTGTTGAAAAGTTTCTCTTCTGCGAATGTTACTAAGCCTTAACGATTCAAGCTTTGCTGTGAGCAGCTGTAAAGCTTGATCATAATTGTTATCTCCCATCTTTTAGTTTTGATTTTGTGTGAAAAAAATCAAAAGATTGTTCTCATGTTAGTGTTTGCAAATAAATATTCACTTTTAATGTAGCACTGAGTCAAATAAACTAATCAGCTGAGGTTTACGTGTTTCACTGTGTAATAAGTATTCATAGGTACCTTATATCAGGTTTTTACCCTCAATGAACTTTGTAAAAGTTAAATGCACTCTTGCAGTGTTAACTTTAAAATAGAACTTACGTTCAAACAACAGTTACTAACTAACCCAAGCAGCCTGATTTCCGTTTTTTCTTACTCAAACGCTTATAAAAGAGGGCTGACTTAAATGCAATGACTTCACTAAAATGTGACAGGATGCTGCTTGAGCATGCCTTTAAAAAGATGTCTTGCAGTCTCAGTGAAACTGATTTTGTACTGCATTTGACAGTTATCAGGAGTGAAAAAGGACGTTCTGTTCGTTATTTTAAACAATTTTTTATTTAAAATAAACGAGTGTTCGTGCGCTCAGCATAACAGTACAGTAATGATTGTGCACAGAAAAACGTTAAAAATGCCAATTTTAACTAAAAGTGTACAGATGTACAACAATTCTGTTTAAAATTCAGAAATGTGAAGAGCTTAATGTGGAAACGCTCTGTTCTCCATCATTTTTTTTTTAATTTAATTTGAAAATCAAATAAAAATTCCCTTTTGAGTGTTATTTTAAATCTCTTCAGTATTTAAAATGAGCATAAATTGTTTGTCTGTACCTCTGTTATTCTAAAATTTGTATTTAGAATAAACAGGAGTTTTTGTTTGTGTACAGAACAATTTTAAAAGCTGGTAATTCACCATAAAAATGCTGACTTCTTTATGATGTTTTTGAGAAAACTCATCTGTCAACGTCTTTTAACCAACAGGGGGCAGCTTCGAGTCTTAATGTTTATCACGAGGAGACTGAGTTTTTCATTCAGTATTTAAACTAAAAACTACCTTTTAGAGTTAGTTTCTAGTATGTTCGTGATAAACGCTCGAACTGCGGTCTTGTCAGAGACAAATCTATGTTGTTAGACAGTTTAGATGGCTTTAAAATGAGTTTTTAAACGCTCAGTGAAATCTCTTTTCACCGTGTGTGTGTGAATGTGACTGCTTGTCGCTCGAAACGCACCAGGAAATGACGACACAAATAGGCGGGTCGACGCAGCGCGTCACCAGCTCTGCTGTGCTGAGCGAGGCGGAGCTCGCTACACAGATACGTGACGTCAACCAATCAATCACAGCGGTTGTAGTTCATTCCAAGCGTTCATGGTAAATGAAGTTTTCTTACCTTCGCCCAATGCAGTACCGGAAATGACGACAAAGTGGGTTGGTCGCAACGGCGTGCGTTCCCACTACAGCGAATCAGCGCTCGCTACGAGTGATTGACAGCTCCCAGCTCTCGTTTCATCCAATCACAGCTCATAAACAAACGTGTAGACAGTACACGTCCTTTTAACGTTAGCTTGCACAACAGAACACAACTTTATAGACTCGTAACCAACTCAAACGCTTCGAATTAACTCCCCAAAACTCTGAAACGTGGCAATCACATTTAAAACAGGCACGACTAAGCTACGCTCAGTAACCAGCACGTCAACTGTAACACGACACGGACTCCCTCGGAGCCGCGTTCAGGTCGGTTCCGTCCACTTTAAAGGAGCAGAACTCGGGTTTCAGAACCACTATCCGACACCGTTCTAACAGTTATATGCTTCTATGACCTGCTCCAACATGTAAAATACCAGCACAGCAATCTTGTAGATGTTAAATTAGCTTTTCAGGCAATTTGACTCGGCGGTCATTTTGCAGTGAGATTGCCTCAGCTTGTGCAACGTAATCTGGACCGGGTCCTTATCAGAACCACCAGACACTTCCCACACAGCGAGACAGATCCCCACCAAACTACTTATAGCGTTTCAAAAGTTGAACAAATAACAATTTCAGCTTCAAATGTCATTAACTGCAGTCCTGCAATCGTTCTGAACACTTTTCCAGCCAAAATAATTAATCTGTTAGAGTCTAAAACTTGGATCCCAATATGCAAACATGACGTTACAGTTCACGAGAGATCACAGTTTTATCAATAAACTTTCAGAACCACGTACGAGGGCCACCAGATGTAAGAATTATGAGGAGGTCAATATTAATACTGACCTCTTTATCCTTAATTAATCTACTTATTCAGATTGAATAGTAAATTCACGGATTCTGTTCTTTTTCAGTTTACCCAATATCTCTGTGATCTTTATGATGGATAAATAAACAGAGCCATTAAGTGACAAAGACGTTAACTTAGTTTGATATGTCAAAGAGACACTATCATTTATTTAAAATAAATCAACTAAATTAACACCATTACACTTGATTGACATGATTTCACTTTCTTTCAAATTAAAACGTCAGCACACTTAAATTCAACACAACAGACTTCAATATTGGATGTTAACATATTTAGTCTGTGGGCTCTTTAAACTTAAAATAGTTTCCAGCTTAGATTGAGAGGGGAAAAAGTAGGAGGAAAGATTTAAGAAGAATTGGGAGGTTAAGAGAGGAAATTTATCTTGCATTTATGAAACCAGATGACACTCTTCCGTACGCGTCCAGCTAAGATATCATCACACCTCCAGCAAGCAAACAGCTGCTCCTTTACCTTAAGACGTCCGCCTTGGTTCTGGTAAAGAGCTGTGGTCAACTTTAGACTGACGAGTCGTCGGTCCCGCAAGTCCAAGCTGGACTCCACGCGTGTTTACCTTGTCGGTGTCGGTGATACTCGCTTTCATCGGCAAAAGTCGTGGCAGTCGTGGTTTCTTGGCTCAAGATAATTTATTCCAGGAAGGAATAACAAACGCTCGTTCGAGGTGGACTCATAACAGCCTGTTATCAGTCCTTAGCTGAAGACGCAGGTCGTTAGCTCTTGACCAAAACGTACCCAGCTCTTGGGAAAGGTTCACATCTCTTTGAAAATTCCCCGCAAACTCTGAAGCGTTCTCGCACAGTTAGAACTTAAAAAGCAGGAACCAAGAGAGGAGTGCACTTGTGTTATCAGGTCCAAGGTTACAGCCAGAGCAGAGAGAAATGTTTAGGAAAAAGATAGATAAAGCTGGAGCCCTGCTCATGAGACTGTCTCTGAGTTTCTAAACAAAACCGTCCGGTCTCTGTGACCCGAAGGCTTCACCTTTAAACACAGCAGTGAACACAGTTTAACTCTTACAGAATGACACAGCTTAAAAGCACACATCATGAAAATGACAAAAGTTATTCTTTTGATCACATCAGCCTAAAATCAAAGATAGAAATAGTCTCTTTTGGTGACTATATTTATCAGATTATAGCTAAATGAATGATTTTGTAGTAAATGTCTTGCTTTACTGAGAGGTCAGTAAAGGTCATCACTGGACAGTTCAAAAACCTTAATTTGACCCTGGGTAGGTCCACTACACCTGCAATAGGTCAACAATGGCTCCACGCTCAAAATGTCCTTGTGAAGACCAGCCAGCAGTGATGGACTCATTCCGGTCATCAGGATGTCGTGGGTCAAAACGCAGGCTGTTCAGCGTTCTCCTGGAAAACTTCTCGACGCAGATGTCATGCTGATGTCACATTTAAAACCGTACATATGTCATTGCATTTATTTCTTATCTAGTGCCACTAGAAAACAACAATAATTAACAATACAATAAACTACAATTGTACAATGTTGAATAGATTTTTGACTGGCATAAGACAAAATAAGTGATATTTAAGTGTTTAGAGCAGGGGTCACCAACACGGTGCCCGCGGGCACCCGGGTGCCCCCAAGGATCATTTGAGGTGCCTGCGGACCTGTTCTAAAAATAACACAACTCACTACTAAGCTGCATTTAAATTTTCATTTTATTCAGTTGTTATTATTTGTTTGTATTTATATATATTTTAAAATGTCTATCTTAAAAATATGTTCTTAAAAATATGTTTATTATACATTTTTTTCAATTCACGCTTTTTTATTTCCGAAGAGTTTATCAAACTGGTGCCCTTTGTATGACTCCGACCCACGAAGTAGCTCTCAGTTTCGAAAAGGTTGGTGACCCCTGGTTTAGAGCGTTTAGAAAGTCTGGGCGAGCGTGCCGAGGTCGTTAGCTACTTCATCTGCCGGATAACAAACCTATTGTTCCAGTTGTTGGTGAAGTTTGACTGAAAGTCACCTTTCTGGGTATTTGTGTTATAAGCCTAATATGAAATTTCTTCAGGAACACTGATTAAACTCACTTTAAAACTTGCAGCTCATCCCAAGTAGCAGGTGCAGTTTGTTTTTGGGCTGGTCCCTTCCATGTACAAGGCAACTGGGTGCAGGTTGGTTTAGAATGTACTTCCAGCATGGTTGCAGCCATATCCTTGTCTGCAAAAACAATCACAAACACAATATACAACCATATTGTTTGTGTCATTATGGAATTCACATGCAAAATATATTGTTTGTAATATATTTAAGATTTTCACACATTTTACGTCTAATAAAGTGTAAGCTGTATAAACAGCGTGTCAAAAGTGCAATAGTAAATACGTTATCAAAGATAATTAAATTTTCCCAGGAAAGCTAATAAATGTATCTCTTGGGATAGTTCTTATTTTTCACATCACAACATCACCAATTGTCTCAGGTTTAATTTAAGACATAGTTTACAGAAATCAAATAAGAAATAAGGACGCTACGAACATTTGTGTGACTGACTCAAACGTCATGTTTTTGTTTACATACTGTGCTAATACTGACGGCTCTTATGAAGACATGGCGCTAGTTATAGCAGCTAACAGAAGATGTTAAACCTGTAACAATAACCAAATCAGTCTAAATATCAGAAGTATTGGCGTGAGAAATTTAAAACATTTATTTCTGACGCTTGGATATAAAGGTTGTTGACAACGACACACAACGACTCACCCTGCTGGACATTCTCAAAAAGCCTGAAGGATTTCCCCATTTTCCATCAGCGCACACAATCACCTCCTCTCGTATCCGCGGCACAATGTTCAGGCATTTTGACCAGTAGTTGTTCACTATTTTAAGAAAACAAGCTTCTAAATTACAACTTGCTATCATTACGAAGCTCCTCGGCTCCTTCCTACTACCCCCAGCTTCCGTTTTCGATTTGCCGCGGCATTTTGCCATCCAATCAGAACGCTCGTTTCAGGCGAGCTTTGCGTGATGACGTCAACTGGTAAAAGGTCTATTTATCATCAGCTCGGCTGAGGTTCCGTCACATGTCCACGGCCTTGGGGAAGGGAGGGTTGAGGAGACAGACAAAGCATCTTTATATTTATTTATTTTTTCTTCAAAACATGCCAGGAGGAGTTGAGATAAGTCCGTCATCAAGGACACACTTTGGGTCAGGCAGAACTCGTGAATTGCTGTTTCTGTCTTTTAAAGTCTCGTTGGTAAAAATTCTCTGATGGAAACTCCAATCAACCGAATTGATTCCTTCCACCGAAAGTCGAGCTTGCAGCTTCTCCAAAGTTATTCCACCATTCCTCTGTGCTTGTAGAGAGTTCACAGTCCTGATAAACAGCCTGTGCCATCCAGCTCTCTGACACAGCTCCACAAATTCAGTCTGAGTGCTTCCAAGCTTCGACACATCCACTCAGATTTGTAGACAATCGAGATTCCACCAAATCAAACTGCAGAAAAACCAGTTGACATCATGAATCCAATTTGTTTCTGTAGAGATAAGAGGGTCCTCCTAACACTGACTCCTGTTCGGGAGAAGTTGATCAATATTGTTGAGAGTCTAGCTGATCAAAATCCTTCAAATTGGGAAGGTATGTAGGAAAAGAAGAGTCTCTCTAAGTGTTCACAAAATGAAAGAATGCAAACAGGGAAGCATGGAGGGTGTAGTGCCAGGAGGATAGAAAGAAAAAAAATGGCTGTCCAACCAAACTTTTGTCCTAATTATGAATGTACCTAAGGCAGTTCCTAGTATTTTTGTGTTCTGTTTATCTTTGTGCCCTCCATCCTTTAGTCCCCCCCCCATCCACCCAAGTTAGGTTGTTTGTTGGGATGTCAAGGGCCATCCCTTAAGCCCCCAATATACCTGTTTCTTTTGCCTCACGCCGCTGGACTCGCGTGTGCTGCGCACCGGCAGCCCTTTTATACTCTGTGTAAGCGCAGCTCTCTGAGTGCAGCTGCAGCCGGGCAGAGCAGGACAAATTGAGGTCGCTGATTGGTCATTTGCTGACACGCGAGGCACTTTATCAACGCGCGCGCGTAGGCGTAGTAAAATCCGACCTTGGCGCGTTCACGCCCGTGATCAAAGGCTTTTGCCGCGGCGCTCCCACGGCGCGGAGTGGCGTGAGGCAAAAAAACAGGTATATTGGGGCCTTTAGAGAGGGGGTACTGTGGGAATCTTTGCATGCCCGTCTCACCTGTCTGTCTCCTCACTAGGTATTTTGTATTTCTGTAATTTGTATCACCCTTTAAATGTTTTGGTCTCCTGTGTCTCAGTAATGGAGCATTAAGTGTAATGTTTGCACTATTGCAATCCTTGCTACGTCTAGCCCTTGCTTCCAGTGCTTGCAGGGTTTTGTAAGTAGAGTCACAGCAAGATTATATTCCATACAGTCATCCGAAAGATGGACGGAGTGTACAGTACGTGGCTGTAGCTCCTAGAAGAATGACCCCTTGTTCTTTAGGTTGAAAAGGGAAGACCGTGAGGACAAAATAGGGGTATTAAAAAAAGATCTCTTCACACATAGTCCTTGTCAGGACAATTTAAGAAATCAAAAAAATCTACCAGCAAGCACATTTATAGACACATTACATATGCATTTGATGACAAGACGGTGAGATTTGTCCATAAAACAGATACTTCTAGATACCACCATAGTCTTGATAAGATGATAATGTGTCAGCCGGTACAGCTTTGATAAACGTTCACAGAAGTTCTCAGGCGGGTGTATATGGAGGTGGATAGAGCAGACCCTTCTCAGTTTACACATCCCTAGGAGCAATTTGATAAGTTGGCCTATTCAAGGCCGAATGAGGAGGCCAGATTCAGATAAGCCACAGTTGTTTTTTGTGCGGGCAGACCGTTTTTCTCGTCAGCCTTGAGTTCTGCTGGTACTCTCGATGATCCAAAATGGCCAGATTTATGGGCTTTCCACTGGTTTTGTGCTTATTAGCTTTCTCCAAGATCGACTCCAACATGCTGGTGAGTTCCAGAAGCTGCAAGTGGCCTATGATTCTCATAAATCGCTTCCATCTTACGTTTGAGCTCGTAAATAAGCTGAGTCTGAGAGCTCAAAGCACAAATTAATCTTTCACATAAGGTCGGCAACTTTGCCATGGCCGGAACTGCTGCCGCCATCTTTCTTAATAGCCGATAACATAGGTATCCACCGGTGCCAAAAAGCAGAAACCCTGTTATCATAAATCCAATGATGTATAAAACTTCGACATCCTCATAAGACAACACAGAGAGGCACATAATTTTACACTCTCCCACAGATCTATGATACCCAACCGCGTGCGTCTCAGTGGGGCATGAGGGTTCTCCAGCACCCTGTCGCTTGGTTGCAAATTTTTTATCAATTGCACTGAAAGTCCAACTGACCAAATCCATACCAGTAATTTACAATTCGGAAGATGTGTAAATAGAATCTCCGATACACAGGACAGAGAGCAGAAAAGCAAGAAGAAGGCAAGAGAAGGAAGAAAAGTGTCTGTCTTGCTCGAGGGCGAGTGAAAAACAAAAAACAACCAGATAACCTTTGTTTTATCAGTTCCACGTGTAACCAGTTATTTTTTTGTTCCTTGTATTACTGACCTTTGTGTTTATTTATTTTTCTTCTGTTACTTACCTTTGTTTTGTCCCCATTCCTTTTGTTACTAACCTGTCTTTTCCTTGTTCCCTGTGTTACTGATCTTTGTTTTTTATTCTGTGTTACAAATTTTGTTATTTTCTGTTCCTTGTGTTATTTGTCTCGTTTTTTTGTTTGTTTGATTGTTTCTTGTCTTACCGCCCATTTTTAATTCTCTTGTATTGCTGACCTTTGTTTTTGTTTCATTATTTGTGTTATGCACTTTTTTGTTCTGTTACAGGTTTTTTCTTTTTTTTTTTGTTTTACGTCAGTTTTTTGGGTTAGCAACCACCATTAAATTTTTACTCGTTACGGACCCTTTTTATTTCGTTCATTGTGTTAATTTTTGTTACTTGTGTTACTGAACTTTTTTAATTCCTTGTGTTACTGACATTAGTTTTTTCGTTCCTTGTCTTACTGACCTAAAAATAAATGCACTTGGTACCAGGACGTCCTAGGTCATAGATCAATGATAGACTTCTTAGTTGTGTTATCTGATTTGTTGCCTTTTGTTTTGGACACTCGGGTGAAGAGAGGAGCTGAGCTGTCAACTGATCACCACCTGGTAGTGAGCTGGATCAGATGGCGGGGGAAGATGCCGGACAGACCTGGTAGACCCAAACGTGTAGTGAGGGTTTGCTAGGAATGCCTGGCAGAAGATCCCATCAGAGAGATCTTCAACTCACACCTCCGGGAGAGCTTTAACTGCATCCCAGCTGAGGTGGGGGACGTTGAGTCTGAGTGGGCCATGTTCCACACCTCAATTGTTGAGGTAGCTGCCTTGAGCTGTGGCCGCAAGGTGGTTGGTGCTTCTCGCGGTGGCCATCCACAAACTCAGTGGTGAACACCCCAGGTTAAGCTAGATTCATACTTGACGCGCCGCGCAGCGCGCGAGGGTGCGCGCTCCAAAAGTGATGTAATTTCATAGTCCCCACCCCTGCGCGTTGGCCCCGCGTAGAGGATTAGCGCGTGTCGTGCACCTCTGAATTTTTGAAACTCTGCAAGCCCTGCGCGCACGCGGTGGGCGCTACGATTTGATTGACAGGTCCTCACCGACAGCCTTCACCCTCTTCACGCCGGAGCCTGCAGCTGTTTGCGCCGCTGTGGTCGTGGAGACGGAGTCGCGACGCATGGAGGAATGTTTTGTGACACAAAATGTATTAAATTATCCTTCATTCCTGATCTGGAGTCGGACTTTTCTTTTGTTTTTTCGCCAAAAGTCACGTGATCGCTTTCTCCTCCGCTGACTCCATGCATTAAAACCGCAAATAACGACAACAGTTCAGCACGCGAGCAGAAAGCTATTTGTTTTTGTTGTGTGACGTCAAACAGTTCTTCTTCTACGGTAGATTTCTTCTTCTACACCTTTCTTGCAACATATGCACAGGTTTTAGAGGGTACTGCCTTCTGCTGGTCCGTAAAAGAACAGCACTTTGCCATGTGCCGCCGTGGGACAATTATAAACACCGAGGCAACACTGTAAACGCATTTTGCCGCACGGCACAGTGCACGCGCAGCGCGCGCGCTCCAGCCTGCGGACCAAAGCGCGAGTCTAACTCAGCCTTTAGGAAGGCTGTCAAGCTGAAGAAAGAGTCCTATTGGACCTTGTTGTCCAGTGGGACTCAAGAGGCAGCTGAGGAGTACCGGAGGGCCAAGCGGTCCACAGCCTTGGCTGTTTCTGAGGCAAAAGCTTGGATGTGGGAGGAGTTCGATGAGACCCTTAGATAACGACACTCGGTCGGCTCCAAGGAGAATATGGCAAACCATCAGGTGGCTGAGGAAGGGAAAACAGCACTTTACTAACACTGTGTTCAGTGAAGGTGGTCTGCTGTTGACCTCAACCAGTGATGTCGTCAGGAGGTGGAAAGAATACTTCTCGGACCTTCTCAATCCCACCAGCACACCTTCCATGGAGGAAGCTGACTCAGGGGACTTTGGGGTTGACCCATCCATAACTGTGGCTGAGGTCGTCGAGGTAGTTAAAAAGCTCAGAGGCAGCAGGGCTCCGGGAGTGGATGAGATTCACTCTGATTTTCTTAAGGCTCTGGATGTTGTGGGGCTGTCTTGGTTGACACGCCTTTGCAACGTTGCGTTGACATTGAGGACAGTGCCACTTGATTGGTAGGTGGTTTCCCTCTTCAAAAAGGGGGACCGGAGAGTGTGCTCCAATTATAGGGGCATCACTCTCCTCCGCCTTCCTGGTAAGGTTTATTCAGGGGTACTGGAGAAGCGAGTCCTATCGTTGGTCAAATCTCGGATCCAGTTGGAACAATGTGGGTTCCTTCCTGGCCGTGGAACACTGGATCAGCTCTTTACCCTCACTAGGATTCTCGAGGGGTCATGTGTTTGCCTATCCTGTCTACATGTGTTTTGTAGATTTGGAGAAGGCATTCAACCGTGTTCCTCGGAGTACACTGTGGGGGTGCTCTGTGAGTATGGGATTGGCGACCAGTTGCTACGGGCTGTTCAGTCCCTATACAAGCGGTGCGAGAGCTTGGTTTGCATTGCTGGCAGTAAGTCGGACCCCTTCAAGGTGGGAGTTGGGCTCCGCCAGGGCTGCCCGTTGTCACCGATCCTGTTCATAACTTTTATGGACAGAATTTCTTGGTGCAACCAGCTGGCGGAGGGTTTCCGGTTCAGTGGCCTCAGGATTCCATCCTAGCTCTTTGCAGATGATGTGGTCCTGTTGGCGTTATTGTGCCATGATCTTCAGCTCTCACTGGAGCGGTTCGCAGCCTAGTGTGAAGTGGCTGGGATGAGAATCAGAACCTCCAAATCTAAGGCCATGGTCCTCAACCGGAAAAGGGTGGATTGTTCTTGTCAGAGTCAGAGTCAGAGAAACTTTATTGACATTGCACAAGTTTGCACAAGTACAGCGTGAATATGTACGCACAGTCATCCTGAAGAGGACTACGTGTGTGAAGCTGCTGCTTATCTTATCAGTGCGACCTCTTTCATCCAATATCAGAATGATGGTTTCAGGTGTGAAAAAGGGGAAGAACCATGAGGGTAATCAGTGGTATTAAAAAAAAGATATATCCCATTTTGTCTATTAGGACACCATATGAGACATCAAAAAACTCTACCAGCAAGCGACAGTTAAGACAAATCACATTTGCATTTTGAGGTCTAAGCGGTGAGATTTGTCCATGAGCCTCATTCAGATTCAGCCACAGTTCTGTGATGTTTTACAGCCAGCTGCTTTCCTGATAAGCGCACACAGAAAGTTCTCCGGGGAGGGGTGGGGGGGGCGACAGATGCAGTTGGATCCCTCGGTCACGCATGACCCAGGAGAAATTTGTGCGCCTCATTCAGATTCAGCCATAGTTCTGTGATGTTTTCAGCCAGCTGTCCTGGAAGTGCTCACATACCAAGGCTGTTTGTAGCCAGATTAGATAAGCCTTGGTTCTTGTTTTTCTTCAGACAGACAGTTAACTTTTTCCTGTAGCCTTGAGTGTCTTTATGGGCGATCCAATCCAATTGTCTCAAATTCCGATAGAACAGTGCTCCACAAAGCCAAACAGTAAAGCTTTTCCATCATCAATCCAATTAGTCCACAGACAGGACTGACAGACACTTGACCTTTCACTCGCCTCCAGAATCCACCACGTAACCGCCAGGGTACGTCTGTGACGGGCAGCTGGCTCTCCCAGACCTTGACTCTTTGTAGAAAAAAATATCTTGTCAATAGAGTTGATCGCCCATTATCCAAATCCATAATCACTTTGCGTTTGAGAGATGAGTGCCGAGGAACTGCAGACAAGACAAAGGGCCACGCAGGGTGAGGAAAGAGGGAGAGGAAAGGCAAGAAGCAGCCACTTACGACCAGTGCAAGGCAAAAAAAAGGTCAAGGTCGAGGGTGAGGTTCTGCCTCAAGTGGATGAGTTCAAGTATCGTGGGGTTTTGTTCACGAGTGAGGGAAGAATGGAGCGTGAGACTGACAAACGGATTGGTGCAGCATCTGCAGTACAGTATTGTGGACTCTGTACTAGTCCGTTGTGGTGAAGAGAGAGCTGAGCTGTAAGGCAAAACTCTCTGTTTACCAGTCGGTCTACATTCCTACCCTCACCTATGGTCACGAGCTCTGGGTAGTGACAGAAAGAATGAGATCGCGGATACAGGCGGTTGAAATGAGTTTCCTCCGCAGGGTAGCTGGACTCTCCCTTAGAGATAGGGTGAGAACTTCGGTTATCCAGGAGAGACTTGCAATAGAACCACTGCTCCTCCACATTGAGAGGAGCCAGTTGAGGTGGTTTGGCCCTTTGGTAAGGATGTCCCCTGGACACCTCCCTAGGGAGGTGCTTTGGGCATGTCCGACTGGGAGGAGACCCCAAGGAAGACCCAGGATACACTGGAGAGACTATGTATTTTGGTTGGCCTGGAAACGCCTTGGAATCCTCCCTGAAGAGCTGGAAGAGGAGGCTGTGGAAAGAGATGTCTGGGCTTCCCTGCTCAAGCTGCTGTACCTGCGACCTGACTTCGGAACAAGCGGAAGATAATGGATGGATGGATGTCTTACTGACATTTGGGTTTGGAGCTTTTATTTATTTATATTTTTTGTTTGTTTTACTGACCTTTGGTTTACTTTTTCATTCCTTATGTTAATTACCTTGGTAGGGTTTTTTTCATGTGTTGCTGAGCTTTGTTTTTTTTTCATTAATTGTGTTAATGACTAGTTAATTTTTTTATTTGACTTGCTTACAGTACGTTATTTTTCCATTCCTTGTGTCAACAACTAATGCTTTATTTTTGCTCCTTGTGTTACTAACCCTCTTTTATTTCTTCATTCATTGTGTACCTTTTTTGTTACTTCTGTTACTGACATTTTTTTTTATTCCTTATGTTACTGACCTTAGTTTTTTGTTTGTTCCTTGTCTTATTGACTTTGGGGTTTTTTCATTCTTTGTTTTACAGACATTTGTTTTAGTTTTTTCTTCCTTGACTTAAATTTTTCTTCTATTTCGTGTGTTACTGACTTTTTTGTTCTTTGTTATTGACCTTTGTGTTTTTTCTTTTCTTTGTGTTACTAACCTTTGTTTCCTGTTTCTTGCATTACTGACCTTTGTTTTTTCTCTTCTTTGTATTACTCTCCTTTGTTTTTTTATTTTCTTGTAGTACTGACCTTTCTAAAAAAGTTGTGTGGTCCTCTGGACATTCCAAAAACAAAACAAAAAAGTAGAAATGTTTCGTCTTTCATCTGAAAGACTTATTCATTCTGAGGAGCTGTATTCAGCTCAGTCTTATAAATAGCACCTTCTCATAGTGGATCAACCAGTTTGCTACTGACAGCCAACCAACTGATTGATCCACTATGAGAAGGTGCTATTTATAAGACTGAGCTGAATACAGCACCTCAGATTGAAGAAGTCTTTCAGAGGAAAGACAAAACGTTTCAAATTTTTTTTTGTTTTATTTTGTTTTTTGAATGTCCAGAGGACCAGACAACTTTTTTATATTTTTCTACATGGATTATTGAGCATGCATCAGGAGTACACCTTTGTTGTTTTCTGTTATTTGTATTAGCAACCATTGTTTTATTTTTGCTCATTGTGTTAATGATCCTTGTTTATATTGTTCTTTGTGTAAAGTTTTTTTGTTACTTGTGTTACTGACTTTTTTGTAATTCCTTGTTTAACCGACCTTAGGTTAGATGTTTTTCATTCCTTGCCTTACTGACCTTTGTATTTTTTATTCTTTGTGTTACAGCTATTGTTTTTTTTCCATTCCTTTTTTTCCATAAGTTATATTTTCCATTCCTTCTGTTACTGATTTTTTTGTTTACTTTTTTTGTGATACATACATGTACCAGTAACTTTTTTCACCGTGTGATCGATATTTTTTTCCTTTTCTTGTGGTATTGACCTTTGTTTTGTTTTTTCCTTGTGCTACTGACTTTTGAGTTTTTTTGTTGTTGTTGTTCCTTGTGTTACTGACTTTTGCTTTGTGTCTCTGTGCTTGTGATGCTTGTCTTCTGCAGCAAAATGATCAAGAAAAACACCAACAAAAAAAAGAACCCCTTCCCTCTGAAGTTGGTCAAGAGCTGTGTGAAGATAACATTGGATGGGAAACGTAGGCTGGATCTCAGCTTGAAAGGCATACTTGCAGTTCCAAAGAGCATTCAGAAACTTTCTGATTTGGATGAAGTGGACTTGAGTCGGAACCTGATCAGAATGATTCCGGATTTCATCGAACATTTCATCACAATCACTGTGTTGGATCTGCACAGCAACTATGTGAGTATTATAGGCACTTTAAAAAAAACTCTGGTTACCCCCCCCCCCCCCAAGTCAGTTAAAAGCCTGCACAGATTCAAACTTCAGTCGTTATTTATTCATTTTTTCATTTATTCATTTATTAATTCATTTAAATTACATCTTTACAAGATGGCCGCGCTCAGTCCGGCTACAGCTTCATGGGCTCCTAGTTCATCCCTAGCTTTTAGTAATTTTAATAGTGTTTTTGTACCTGACTCTGCACATTTTTTGCGGGTGAATTATAGCCGAACTGAAAAGAATCAGAGCGAATTTACCACAGGGCACAGCTGATATCAGCAACGAACTCAAATCAGCGCTCGGCAGAATGGGGCTCTTAAGGTCATCTTCCTGGAAGCAGCAACGGATGCGCTCCGGTTCACGTTCCAGTGGAAAGAAAAGGAAGCGGTGCTCCCGGGGTCAGAAGTGAGGGTGCAAGGCAGGAATTATGGCAAGACTGAAGGCAGACGCTAAAACCGGGAGACCCCCGATGCCGGCTCTTTTTCTGTCTAAGATCCGCTCGCTGGACAACAAAATGGATCTGCTTCGTCTGAGAGTGACCACGTCGGAGGAGATGAGGAGGTACTCTGTGCTCTGCCTCACGGAAACGTGGATTTCTAAGGAAACACCGGATTCTGTGTATGAGCTGGATAACAGACTCTTTTTCAGAACAGACCGGTGC
>JBBPBX010027659.1:0-12944 GCA_038048925.1 Garcialebias charrua
AGCTCAAATGTTCACCGTGAAGTTGCTAAACTTTATCGTAAGAAATCCTTCATTTTCTATAATTACGATGAAGTTTAGCAACTTCTCGGTGAACATTTGAGCTCTGTGGCTTCAGCGGTGTGTTTTTCTTGTTCAATCCGGGGTGGGCACTTTGATTTCGGTCAGCCGCTCTCACCCTGTCCCTCCTACGAGACGGTCAGACAGTGGGTCGGACTGGCCGCAGCTGGCCGCAGTCGGTCTCCCTGTTTCGGTTCAGCGAGAGTGGTGTCCCGCTGAAGCCCCAGAGCTCGAATGTCCAACGTAAAACTAACTTGACCATGGTTTAATGTGGCGCTATGGCTCTGCAGACATTGCATGTTGCTGTCTTGTGGTGTTTAGTGTAAAATACTTCCACACAGCGGACATGTTACGATAAAAAGTTGGCTAGCTGTTAGCTAAAGTGCTACTCACTCAGTCCGCACGCTGTATCTGGCTGCAAACTATGGAATGGATTGCCTGAATATGGCGAGGGGCCAGTATTATTGCTCTGGGTTCATGAGACATGACTCCGGATTGGATCGGCCCCACCCCTACTACCGTTGCATTGTGGAGAATGTAGTGTTGGTACGTGCAAAACACCAGCGGGCGGCTATGGCCTGCGGGCCGTTTCTAATAGTAATTAAATATCATCCAGGGGGCCATAGATAATTAATTTGTGGACCAGATTTGGCCCGCTGGCCTTGACTTTGACATATGTGCATTACATTGATACAATACATTACATTGATGCAATACATCACATTGAAGCAATACATTACATTGATACAATACATTATGTTGATACAATACATCACGTTGATGCAAATTTTGTTTTCTTATTTCGGCTTCTCCCTTTGTCAGGGGTCACCACAGCGAACTAGACACACAAAGAATTGGCTTTTTTTTTTTTTTTATGCCGGAAGCCCTTCCTGACACAACCACAGACCACCGAGCTACCACAGCCCTCTGTGTAGAGCAAAGAGCTGATATCTAGGGTTCCTGGGGGAGCAGATAGTGTGGGTTAAGGGCCTTGCTCAAGGGCCCAGAGTGGGGCAGATGAGGGTGAAGACAAGTGTGACTGCTTCACTTATCCCACCCACATTTTTGTTGTTGTCGGTACCGGGGCTTGAACCGTCGATCTTCCAATCACAAGCTTACCATCTTAACCTCTGCGCCCCCACTCCCACACACGTTGATGCAATACACTATGTTAATAAGATACAATACATTGATACAATACATTACATTGCTGCAAAACATAATGTTGATGCAATATATTACATTGATGTAATACATTACATTGATACATTACGTTGACGCAATACATTTCGTTGATACAATACATTACGTTGATAAAATACATTATGTCGATACAATACATTATGTTGATACAATACAATATTGTGATGTAATACATGTAGTAATACAGCACTCTCATGTCCGTTACTGGATTTAAACCTCTTCACATCTCTCTGAAACTCTGAGTGTTACACTTTTCTTGAACCCTGAAGGAGATACGTGGGCACTATTTTGTTACAATTGTTTTGAATTAAGAGACACAAATCAGAAGATTCTCTTTAATTTGTGTTAATTCAGAATTAATCAACAGTATATTCTTAGTATGTGTATGATTTACTAAGCTGGTATATTTTAAATATGCCAAAGTTAAGAGAACATGTCAGAATGATCTTCTAGACTTTGTTTTAAACTGTATGCTCTATGCAAGAGGACTATGTCTAAAGTTGATTAACAATCCGTTCGTGTTTGTTTGAAGTGTTTTGGAACGAAGGAAAAGTTGTAGACATAAGTGTCTCCTGTCTCCCGTCCTTTCTAAAAACAATTAATCTGTTCTCAAAACAAATTCCATGGTTTGTTCACACCTGCATCTTCTGACGCACGTTTTTCTCTTTCCTGTCCTGTCTGCCCTACCTGTCACTCAGACTCACTGACTTGCAAAGTCACTCCCTCTCTAGGGGTAAACAACCAATGAGCAGGAAGTATTTGACTAAGTCACACCCTCTTCTTAAGGGGATACTTCCTGTAAACTCGTTAGTGTGAAAGAGAGAACAAACTGAACAACTTGTTTTTCTCTGGAAACTGGTGAAACGTTGTGGTCATTTGTCTATTAGTCAAAAGTCAAAGTCAAAGTCAACTTTATTATCAAAACTGCAATATGTACAGGACATACACAGGATTGAAATTGCATTTCTCTCTCAGTCCCTATTAGAGTCAGAGAGAGAGTCAGAGAGTCTTTATTGTCATTTGCACCGCATGTGGTACATGTGATGAAAACGAGATTATGTACACAGGGTCCAGTTACATCCAACAACAAATGCAAGAGAAAAACAGTTATAACATCTAGGATTAACTAAGAAAAACATCAACTAGTAATTAGGGTTGGGCATCAAGAATCGAGAATCGTTCGGAAACGGGACTAACTGTCCGGTTTTCCCGGAATCATTCAAAATATTAATTTGCGATTCCTATGTTCGATGCTAGTTAGCCGACCGGAAGTATCCGTCACCGAAACCCAACGAAGAAGAATCCACCGGAAGTGTGCACCTGAGATCTAAAGCTTACTAATTAATAAAATGACCAGTCAGGTCAGTGCAGCACTTGCAATAATTTTCTATCATGCAAAGGAGGGTGGAGAAGTAAAATAGTGTCCCGTCTTTGACGCGCTCCACCGGATTATTTTCGCTTCGTATCCGACCGGAAGTACAGAGTGGTCCGTCTGCAAAACGCTCCGCCGAACTTTTCGCTAATCGCTACCTCTTCGGCTCCATCAGGTAAATAAATAAACTATAAACTACATCTCATACCAACATTAAGGCAGCTAACAAGTTATACTCCGCTTAAAGCGGTAAGTCAGCTCAAATACAAACACGATGCTAACGTTAGCTTGTATTTTTTCTTAGACAAACGACCTGAAATGGCTTCACAGTGTTCACCAGCGTCCAAGGTAAAAACGTCAGTGTTAACTGAATGAAGAGTGCCACAGAACAGTTACAGCATATGTTGTGAAAAGGTTGCATCCCTTTTCAGATGTGAATTCAACCATGGATTGCACTTACATTGCACTCAAATCCAACACTTATTAACATTCTTAATCCATTTAAAGTTCTCTGTGTCTTTTAAAATGTCTAAATGTCTCTAGTTTTCAGTATTATATAATTTCTGTTTATGTTCTCTTTCATTCCATTATGAGGGAATGTCACAGTTTGAAGAATTATTGAATAGGTTAGTTAGGCAATAACAACAGAGCTAATAATTGTACACATTCTCAGTCTTAAAAATGATTTAATAATCTCTTTTTACTGATAATACTGATAAACCTGTTGTTTGTTTAGGAACTTCCTGCAGTCTGTCCAGAAAGTCTCCACTGGAGGAGCGTTTTGCTGAGGAAGAGGCACAACATAATTTCACAACTCCATGTCCATGAAGAAACAAATGGAGAGAGGGCTGCAGATACCAGGACATCCCACCAGCTGTTCTGTCTGAAGATCCTGCTGCTGCTGGTGGAACCAGGTTAGCCCATCAGTGGGAGTTCAGTAACATGACTGCAGCATCAGACACTGGACAATATTATATGTATAATAATAATAATAATAATAATATATGTTGGTGAGTCCATGTTGGCTCTAATCTGCCCTGTGAGAAATTCATAGTAAATGTAACAAAAAGGAAAAAGTTCATAGCATTAAATTCAAACAGAAGTTCAAATTATTTCATCCTGAAATAACTCTGGCTAACTACTGTAGCTTTTTTATAACATGGAGTTAAACTCAAAGTAGTCTCCTCAGATAAATAGTGTTACCATTATTTTTATATTAAAGTTTCTGTTAACTTATTATTTTTATATTTGATTGTTTTTTGTTCAGTGCCCTGAGACAACTTCTGTTGTGACTTGGAGCTATACAGTATAAATAAACTGAACTGAATTGAATTGACATGTCATTTTTTAACCCCGCCTACAAAAAGAATCGGAATCGAGAATCGAAAAGAATCGGAATCGAAACGGAGAATCGGAACCGGAATCGCTCAAATTCAAACGATGCCCAACCCTACTAGTAATACACTAAGCCCTAATGTAGTAGAAAAACATCATTATAAACAGCAGCACGAACATGAGTCTGTATGAGCAGATGGTCACAAATGAACACAGCAACAAGAAAACAGATCAGCATCAGCATGATGTGATATTTTGCAGTGATTATTCTTATTATTTATTTATTCATGAGTCTAACAGCCTCAGGGTAGAAGCTGTTCCTCAGTCTAGTGGTTCTACATTTGATGCTCCTCAACCTCCGTCCTGAGGGGAGTGGGGCAAAGAGTGAGTGTGCTGGGTGAGTGAGGTCTTTCATGATGCAGGTGGCTCTTTTCCTGCATCTGGAGGTGTAAATGTCTGTGATGGTGGGGAGACTGACTCCAACAGACTTCTGTGCAGCCTTCACCACTCTCTGTAGAGCTTTCCTCTCTGCAACTGTGCAGCCTCCATGCCACACGTTGATGCTGGAGCACAGGATGCTCTCCACTGCACACCTGTAGAAGGAGGTGAGGACTGGGCTGCTCAGACCAGCTCGTCTCAGCCGTCTGAGGAAGTAGAGTCTCTGATGACCTTTCTTGATCAGGCTGGTGGTGTTGTTGCTCCAGCTGAGGTTATCATTCAAGTGTACACCCAAGTATTTGTAGCTGGAGACCACTTCCACTGCAGATCCACTTATGTTCAGTGGGGTGTGGGTGTGTATGTTCCTTCTGAAGTCCACAATCATCTCCTTTGTCTTCTTCACATTCATGTGAAGGTTATTCTCTTTGCACCAGCTCTCCAGGTGTTCCACCTCCTGTCTGTAGCTGGACTCATCATTGTTTGTGATGCATCCCACCACCGCTGTATCATCTGCAAACTTAACAATATGACAGCCTGGATGTGTGGCTGTACAATCATATGTGAGCAGAGTGAACAGAAGAGGGCTCAGCACACATCCTTGAGGAGAGCCAGTGCTGAGGGTAATGGTGGAGGAGGAGAAGTTGTGGATCTTCACGGACTGTGGTCTGTTTGTTAAGAAGTCTAGTACCCAGTTACAAACGGAGGGGCTTAGTCCAAGTGTGGATAGTTTGTCTCTGTGGAGCTCTTTGGAACTGGTGGCAGTCTTCAGGCAGGTGGGAACTGACTCCAGTGCAAGTGAGGTGGTGAAGATGTCAGCCAGCACCTCACAGAGCTGGTCCGCACATTCCTTCAGAACTTTCCCTGGGATGTTGTCTGGTCCGGTTGCTTTATGAGGGTTGATCCTTATGAGACTGCCTCTCACTTCTGCTGACCTGCGTTTCTCAGCCAGAGTTACAGCAGAGCATCAGCTGTAACTCACTCATTCCTTTTCTGAAAGAATTTGTTTTCTGAAAGTTTTATTTTGAAACCAGCCAGGACGTTGGCCTTGTTGCTGCCGTGAAAGGCGCTCTTGCTCGTATCGTTGAATCAGCCATACACGCGCGGAAGTGCAACTGGACGTCTACTGGACAACACAGTCCGTTAAGTGTCCACAACTTCTCAGCTCTTATCTCCAAGAGACGTGTCGTCACCAGGTAAAGAGTCGTAGATTGTATGCTGAACGTGCGAGGAGTCCAGCCGGACTTGTTTGGGAAAAGTGTCACCCTGTCGCATTTCAAAATAATTAACTTCTGTTAAACTTAGCTTTCATTCTAATCCTTCCTCCTTATTCTTATTTTCTTAAACCATTAAACTTTTAAGTAAATGTGCCAACAGGAAGTTAAACATAACTTGTCTGTTTGTTTTCAATTTGAATTCTTGTCTACAGTAGTTATTAAATCAGAGCTAATCTCGATACAAATGTGTAATGTACTTTTATGATTGTCTCAATAAAAGGTCCATCTTCTGGTGGATCAACATAAGTTGACGCCTCTCGTGAAATTACATTTTGTCTAGTCACAGTTAAGCAATTTAATCCTGAAAAAGGGTGAACTCGCGAATGAATTTGGGTCAGATCAAATCTGCTCCAACTTCTTTAGGAATATAGTACTGGTCAGCAAACTGACAAGTATTATATCCCTTACATATTGATGACACGTTAAGTGTTTATCTCTTACATACAACAACACAACGTCAGCAGTTTATTGAGCTGATTCATTATTATTATGACCATCAACAGCACCGCAGTGGGGAGAGTGGACAGCACCAAGTTCCTGGGAGTGCACGTCTCGAAGGACCTGTCCTGGAGCAGGAACACTGCATCACTGGCCAAGAAGGCTCACCAGCGCCTCTACTTTCTCCGCAAGCTGAAAAGGGCTGGAGCTTCAACCCCCATCATGTGCACCTTCTACAGGGGTGCCATAGAAAGTGTCCTGACCAGCTGCATCACGGTGTGGTTTGGTGCATGTACTGCATCATGCCGCAAGAGCCTCCAGCGCATCGTGAGAGCAGCTGAGAAGATCGTCGGCACCTCCTTGCCCTCACTGCAGGACTTACACAGCAAACGCCTCACTCGGAAAGCCCACTGCATGGCAGGTGATCCCACACACCCACTACACAGCCGCTTTAGACTGCTGCCATCAGGGAGGAGACTGAGGAGTCTCCAGGCTCGTACCAGTAGACTGAGAGACAGCTCTGTTCATCAGGCAGTCAGAATGCTAAACACTCTGCCTGCTCTGCCTCCCCTCCCATTTGAACTGCCTTAACACAAAAAACTTTCTCACACATTACCACACAACACAAAGATTTTAACACTGGACTCTGTGTCATCAAACGGGTTATTCACTAAACTCTCGGTCATGTGCTCATTCAGTTTGCACTACTTCTCATATTTGCACTAATGTTTGTATTACATTACTGCCTATAGTCATACTACTGTTTACATTCACTGTTTACATTTATTAATACTGTTTACATTTATTACTACTGCTTTACATTTATTACTACTGTTTACATTTACACTACTTTTATCTACACTACTGCAGATACATATACAGCATTCTCTGACTAGCCTTATCTAAGGATGCCAAATGTGCCTTATGTGCCTCACTGCATATGCCACTTTGCCTCTATACCAACATCAACTACCTCATACATATACTGTGTACATTAACTTATATGCTGCTGTGCCACTCTTTGCAAATGTCAATGCTAGAACCTTCAGTTTATTTTATAGATATACTTTTTATACTTTTTATACTACTATGCAAAAACTCAGGACAGTATTACACTTTTATTATTTCATTTTATGCTTATGTTCATTGGGTGTTTGGTGTTTTAGGGGTGTTTGGTGTTTCAGTGTTGGTGTAAATTTTCATACTTTTATACTATTATGAAAAAACTCAGGACAGTGTTACACTTTTACTATTTTATGCTTATGTTTATTAAATGTTTTAGTGTTTAGTGTTTAGATGGTTACTGTTGCACCGAGGGACTGAGAGAAAATGCAATTTCGGTCCTGTGTATGTCCTGTAGCCTACATATTGCAGTTCTGACAATAAAGTTGACTTTGACTTTGACTTTGACTTTGAAGTTATCTTAAGCTAGCACTAACAGTAAGTCAAATGAGTAATAAAAAAAGAGCTAATTTTAAAACAACAACAGATTAGAGATACTGGCTGTTACAGAGGGCGGAGTTAATGTAAACAGATTTTTTGAAGGGCGTGGCCTTCAGAGCTCATTATCATAAACCGGTCGTTTAGAACGGAAGTCAGAAAATGCATAACTAGAAAGGGGATATTTTATTATCTAAGAATTATTTTGTGCATTAAATTGAATGAACATGGTCTGGATAGCCCACAGACATACCATAAAAATTTATAAAACCAATATGTGGTCTCCTTTAAGTGAACTGATGAGGCCAAACTGATCTGTTTTGGTGTTTTGTTTTTTTCAAATAGGTCTTGTCAAATTAGTCTGCATTTGCACTGTTTGAGTAGAATGGTTTAGTGAACCAACAACTTTAACTAAGTTTGTATTATTTGTGTAAGTTGTTGAAGGAATAAAAACCAATCAAAATGAAACAAGACCAATATAGTCAAACCTAAAAAACGCATATTATATTGGTTCATTTAACAAGCAATGGCTTGATACACCCATTTAAGTTAGAAACTAGCAGTAGTGAACAAACTGAATCAGTCATTAACCATTATGTTAACCCAACAGAAATTATTAATTTTGAGTGTGGGGTTGGCTTTTCATTTACTTTCGGTAAATTACTTTTGAAGTAATAGATTTACAACCAACCAACAAAAATAAACCTTTCAATAAACCCAAATTCTCTCTTTATATACATTATATGTGTGTGCTGTTATGCAGATTTTTTTTTAATTTAAGTTCATTAAATATTGGTTATTAATTTTGTGTTTGCGTTCACAAACTAACAAATCCAGAACATTTATTGTATAAAGTTTCATGTAAGAATAAAAAATAAATAAATAAAAAAAAGACATGAACACATCAGAGGGTTCACATCTTTCTGACATCCTCCAAATGATTCCACTGTTAGTTGTTGTGTCTGAGTACATGAGCTTGTGTACGCGTGTGTACAGGTGTGTGTGCCGCGTGTCCAGCAAAGGTAAAAGCGGCATCCTCCTGATCTCCTGTCACAGCTCCTCTGACAGCGAGTTCAAGAGCTCTTCATTACAGCCTCGGCGCATCTGAGGGAGTAAGAGAAACAATGCTTAGAGCCCGCCGCACATAACCTTTCCATTCAATCAGCAGTTCAAACTGTCTCCCTCAACTGCAAACCATTCTGCTGCTGGCCAGTCAAGTGCAGCACAGAGTCAAAAAGCCTCCCATCAAAACCGGATAAAAATAACTTTCGCCACATTGACTGGCAGGCCACATCACGGAAATGAAAACCAGAGTGATGCAAGAGCAATATGCAAACACAAACGATCACTTTTTTTAACTCATACCTATACGTTACCTATCACTGTGTGAAATATGCACATCAGCCAGAATATGTGGCAACAGCCTGACAGCACAATGCAGACATCAAACAAAGGCTCGTCAGTAATGTTTCACACAAATCCACTGATATAATAATTATACTATCCCCCGTCCTTAGTGGAGGTTGATTGTTCTTGCTGTGAGCTAACACACTTAATTGTAGTATGCAAATGAGAGCAATTACAAAGCTTTTAGGTGAAGAGATGACAGCTGAGGTTGGTTTTATTGGGAGGCCCTCACCCAAACAGTTGTCATGGAAACCACATAGAATAACTGTCAAACGGATATAATCTCAGGGTCCGTTAAGAAACTCCTCTGTATGTCGTGTTTATAAACCGATGCAAGCGAAAAGATAGATGCTTTGATTACTGAGCAAATTGTCAATTTGTTGTTCAGTGGGGGGAATAAAAAGGACTCGTTTTGGGGAAAGAGAAATGTTGGAACGGATTCAAATTTTTTTTCAAACCAGCGCTTCGTATAAAATGTAAAACATGCTCAGACGGTCCAGAATGATTTTTGTAGTGTCTGTAATTAGTCGCTTCTATCAAAACTGAGTTGCTGACAATTATCTTTATAGCAGTGATTTAGCGCACCGTGAAGTCTGTGGCTTCAGCAAATAGGCCTTCACTTAACATCTGCTCTATGCAAGCAGTAATCTATAAGCTGTGTTATTTACTTGAGCTCAAACAGACTTTTTTCACAGTGCATGCTCAAACGAAAATGAAAAAGCTTCATTTAGGTGAGTGTCTATTATCAGTGGACCTCCCACACTCATAACCGATCCCATCCTGCTACTTCCACTCATACTACAGTAGTCATTTTCCTACAAAAGGATGCGGCTAAATTACAATTCCTTGTATGTTGTTTTTGTTTTATTTATACATGTACTGCTGTTTGAGTGAGATTGCACATTTAAAAAGAAGTGTGCACAATTTTTTTTAATCATTCCTGCATCGGTTCTATCTTTGTCCGCCCCAAACGACACCATCAAAGTGGAAAGTTGCGCTCAAAATGTGGTCAGACTTTCAAAAACAAACTGTATAACAATTACTCGTGTGGAGGCCTTCATGAATTAAATATGAGTTGTGTTTCCAAATGAGATGTTATGGAGGTAAATGACAAGAGGCAGCCTGTAATTGAGGTGGTGGCAACACGGGCCTGCTGAACTAATCCCTGACTTGGTCACGTGACCGGCTGCTCGCCAATGGCAGGGCGTGTTTTCACCACAAAGCCGAGGCAGCTGGGAAAATTGATTTTTCATCTGAGCTGTATTTGATAGCTTTGGAAATCAAAAATTGAAATTAACTAACCTGCGCCCCGTCATTACAAAAGAGTAAATTAAAGTGCACGCTTGTGGCTCCTCTGGAAGGCAGCGAGGGAAACAAATTCAAAGATGCAAACTCTTCTCAGCCCTTGACTGTCTCGTCTGCCTAATGAAGCATTAAAAACAACAAAAATAGCTTTGTCTTTTAGGTTTTTGTAAGATATGATGTGGTTATTTTTAAACTATTTTATATTTAAATAAAAAAATAGATCTTTGGTTATTTTATTCATTTTATTTTTCCCATGGAATTTCTAATATAATAAATCTAGATTTAACATTTTTTACTATAGTGTTTAAATAATTAATAAATAAAACTATGGTGACAATGTAATCTGAATTATATTAGCCCAGTAAAAAGACTGACTATTCTTTAAGCTCAGTAGATCTGACCAATTTCACAAATATACAGTCATTAATTACAAACTCATTTAGAATTAAATACAGACAGTAATTATTTTGCCAAGAAATAACGAGTGACTAATTTAACGTTCATTATTGGAGGAATGTAAACAACTGTCTAACAAGCATTCAGGAGTAAAACTGCCACGCGAGCGAGTGGAAGTGGACGGGATGTGAAGCTGAGACCAACTATCCGCTCGCGTTAACAGACGACACGCCGAAACAGATGTTCCCGCAGGTGGACGTGAAGATCAATAGGCGTCGGGAGAGCAGCGAGGCAGTTTACCTGAGCTGTTGGAAGTTGTAGCAGATGTTAAACAGACTGATGCCCTGGAAGGCTGATCAATGAACAGGAGGCAGATGGAGGAGAACATGGAGGAGGCGCTGTTCTAGCACAGACAAACATAAAATAATAGGAGTCACATTTGATATGCAGATGGGCGCCTGTCCATAGCATTAACCCAGCAATACACACACACACACACACACCCCACACACACAAACAACTTTCAGGAAACTTCAGCTCCATTTAAAACTCCGCTCCCTTCATTGACATCTGTGTCAGACTAATTACTGGTAAGTTTAACTCTTCAAAGACAGTTTTCTGCGAAGGTGATTATTTGTCCTATATCGTAATTCGAACCAGGAGTCTTGGGGGCAGCGAGACGACCGGGATCAGGGAAGAGTAACGAGAATCAGCAGTTTTTTGGGGGGCTTAAAAACTGCCTAATTAGAAGTGGTAAGAGGTAGTGTCAGGCTACGATCTAACAGACTATCACCTTTAGCACCCATTAGTGGAAGAAATGCACACTGAACATCCAAATGCATCTTCACTAGCGGAGGAAGCTAGTTTGCTATCAATCATTTTTTATTTATTCTCATTTAAAACGTGGCTATTAGCGGAAAAGAAATCCGAATAACAAAAACAACTTAGATGTCCTTTTGACAGTCTGAATACGATTTAGCTTATTATAATGTTGTTTATGCAGAAAAAAGAGAAACTTTTTCCTGTAGTTGTGACTAGCCAAGCAACATTTCCCTGCGGCAAGCACAGTCCATTCGCTCCTGAAACGCAGCACATCTGCACAAACTCCACACATCTGCACACTCGACACACACGGATCTCTTGACATCCGGCGTCCCACTGGCCTCGCTGTCCGAGAAGCAACTTGAACTAGGCGATAACCTGATAGACTTTATCTTGTCTTTCCTGGCTCTCGGTGAGGTCTGAAGAAGACACTTCAACTGCTCAGCATCCCCCCTGAGTCCTAACCTTCCCCTCATCTCTCTCCTCGCTCCAGCATCGGTGCCGGAGAGCTGTCAGCGGCCTGTTGCTTATTGATGTTTCTGCATGTTTTATGTCTTTCAGGAGATATGACGGCCCTGACATGGTGCTGATTTCAATCAGCTTGTCACAAACCACAGAGAGTGACAGCTGGGGGAAAGCAAGAAGGACAAAAAAAAAAAGAAGAAGAAGAGAATTGGTGGGGATGTCATTGGCTTAGATCAGCTCCGGCCTCGTCTCTGACCGAGGCTTCTCCTCCCTTTTAATGAAAATGTTTCATTCACATCTCATGCCTCCCTCGCTGATGAATTCATTAGAAGAAAAAAGAGAAACGAATAGCGAGGGGAAAGAAATTCAGCTTTTGTCAGATTGGGGAGGCTAGAAGAGAGGATGACCCCTGAGCCAAAGGTTCTGACACTGCATCAATCCCTTTAGGAGCGAGGCCTGCTGGACTAGCTTTGGGTGAAGATTACTTCAGCACATCTGAGGGATGACTGCTCTATCTATTTCACACGTTCTATGCAGAGGAGAGCCTTGTATGCTTTGGATCCTGAGCTGCCCCACTAAATTAGGTCTGAGATCATTCCATGGAATGAGGGGAGCTATCCAAGGCAATTCAACTCCAAACCATTGACAGAGAGCTTACCGAATCCCTAAAAAAAAAAAAGGAGCCACATCCACTCCCTCTTTCTCTTTATGATACCAAACAGAATGTACCGTGGATAATCCCAATAAGGCTCTTTACTTGCAAATTTAAGTATATGCACACATGTACCGATAAGACGCTCCCACACTGCTTTCTCACATGCACGGATCTGAAAGGCAGGTCAGTCCTTTTTGAGCTCTCTGGAACTTTTGTGCCAAAAGTGAAGAAAGATCACGGCTGGATTTAGTGAAGCTAAAATATGACATCTTGCACATTTTCATCATGGATCTCAAACCGCAAGGGAATTTGTTTATTGCGCTTTAATAAAATGCAC
>JBBPBX010027659.1:15713-37139 GCA_038048925.1 Garcialebias charrua
AAAATCTGCATAATAATAACAAAAAAATGTATACATTCCAGCCATCTTTCAAAAAACCCAAACATTTAAAATCAGTCATTATTTTTACTTGATGATATACTTGCAAATCTGTAAGTGAGCATGCATGCATCTGTAACTCAAAACATGTCAGTATTCATGGGTAGTAAAATGCATTCTTCATATTTCTTTCATACTTTTCACAAGTGCATAATAATCCTGTCTGCAGCATGAATGCCTGTATGTGTTTATTAAAGCAAAATTTATACATTTGAACTGAGCCGAATAAAAAGTGATCAATGAGAAATGTCCTGTTCAACACTAACAGCTTAAATTGGACTGTAATAGATATCAACATGTATTTTAATTGAACGGCTTAAAATAATTTTGACACCACAGAGTCAGTCTGATCAATTTTCCAACACGCTCCGAGTGTCTCTTGATAGACAGCGTTTTCACTCCATCCTTCACATTAATGAGTGGGAAGGCTCCTCAGCGCGTTATTACCTGAAATAATACCATATGGTAAAATGTAAACAACATCTGCATATTCATGTCATAACTTCATCTGTTTAATTAGTTCCAGCAAAGCAGTTTACCCTCTGAGGCCCTCGCTGTCAGAGCAGTGATGGTGGAGCCGTGCCCCGCTGTCGCTCCTGACAGTCCCTCCATTGTTCAGTTGACGCTCCTGCCTTGTCTGTTTAATGCCAGGTGCATCTTTACAGGCAAGCAGATCAGGTGAGGCAAGCAGGGGAGCATCTTCCCCTCCGATGTCAACCTCCTATTTTTTATTTATTTTTATGTTTTCCCCAGCAAGGGGATCTGTCATCATTCTGTAAAAGAATACACTTGACCAAAAGATGACAGCTTTACATCCACATATTGCTAATCCTTGTTTGTGGTTTACATCCTCTGCTGTCTCGCTCTATGCGTCCATATTGTCAGACAAAACATGACACAAACAGCTCAGCTCATTAACATGTGTAAAATAACATATATGCTCTGATTTGCACTCAAGCAGAGAGACTTATAACTAACCATATAATATAATTTATGCAAACATATGCCTCATGGCAAGCTGGTCTTTAATGTGTAACACTCTCCCACAGTATTTAAAGGAATATAGCATTTGGTGTTCACATTTTATGACACAAATTAATTAATTCATTTTATATTTTTGTTAAAATTTAGGACAAACGATGGAATAATATAAACATTCTGAGCAGTGTGGTGTGAAAAGCTGGAGTGGGTATGCTCTAATTAAATTCTCCTTCATCAGACACAAGCATTAATACTTTGACCCTGTGTAGCCTGAACACTAACATGCCTTAGGAAGAGGAAAAAAGGAGAGGGAAATGCAAGAGAAAAACATGAGGGAATATCTTATTAGGGGAGTCAGGCATGTTTTGGCCCTCGTTTCTTGATGGCTGCTCTTGGTGTCGCGACCTACTGGCGTCTAGCTAATACTACAGAGTACGCCATGCCATTGTTCTCAATCAATAACTAATTATCAAAGTACTGGCTCTGACTGGTATTGTCCCTATTGCTTGGAGCCCCTTGCTGTGGACTGAAAGACAGAAAGCAGGGGGAAAGGGAAAGGAGGGTGGCTTTTGGCTGCACAGTGATGCTGCCGCCACAACATCCTTGCAAGCCTTTCAAGATACACTGCGCCGTCAGCTTGAATTACCGTTCCCTACTAATTGATGTGAATTAAAACAGAAGAATTATTGTTGCCGCTGAATGTCATAACGATATCCTCAAAGCAATCGTTGGACACAAAACGAGCAGAAAACAGGAGCAGACCAAATAATAAAAGACAAATTAAGCCTATTCCTGCTACAGGACTTTCCAAACAAGGCTTTAGACAATGGGAAAAGAAATTAAACTGCTACCAATATAAACGTTTCAATATTTCAATCTTGCTTGCGAGCACGAACCATGTAATTCAAACAGAACAATACAAATTCACTGTTCCTGAAAGGCAGTATGTATTTGTGCTTTATTTCAAAGCCATGTCTTTTAACTATCAACAGGTTCAAGCGCAGCACTCTAATCGCTGATACAGTGTCCTTTCATCACCTTGTCATTGTTAGTTGTTTTTTATAAATGAGCTGACAGAATTAGAGGAACCCAGTAATTCATGGTTGGCAACACAGGCTGGATTGTGTGCTGGTGCCTGCCTGTCTCTGCGCTTCCCAATAGAATGGCAAGTCCTGTCATCTCACATGGCAGCACGTTTCACTTCTCCACAGTTCTGCTCATGCAACCAGTTCTGGGGGGGTTGGAGCCCCCACGAACCCATGGGGTGGCTGGTGCCCCAGTGGCAGGCAAGGGGTCAGCCTAGTAAAAAGTGCTGCCCTCAGGACAGTGAGTCTAATCCCACAGCAAGAGCAAGGCAGCTGGAGCAGGCCATCCGTTCAGCCTGAGCAGTGATATCACTTGCAATGGATCTGATGTCTGACCTCATTACCAGAGTGTAATTGTGTCACAAGCAGAGTTTCAGTTCTTTTCTTTTCTCTGGCATCTTTTTGCTTTGGACAGCCGTCCCAAATAATTTCAATGTTGCAATGAAAATATATATATACTGTATATTTTTTTTTTTCAGCAAATAGCATGAAACACAATGTAGTACTAGGTTTTGAGGAAAAACGGTCCTTTAGTGTTCCTTCAAAATAAATATTTTTGATGAGAAGTTGTAAATATTTAAATACCCCCTAAAAAAATCATACGTTGATTTTTAAATGAAAAGTCTTTGTTTGGCAACTGCCATGTCCATTTGCAAGCAGCAGTAAGTTCATGCTAATAGGAACTGTTGAACATGTAGTGGATACGATGATTACTTCAAGTAGGAGATGAGGTATTAAAACAGTCGTTCATTAACGCCTTTTGGATATACCGACTTCCTATCACATCATGTTACATGCAGCTGCCTGACAGTAAACCTGAATGACAATGGTGTTGTTCACACTTTTAATTATGAAAAAGTCTATTACAGTGTGTGCAATGATGACATTAAAGCGACAGTTTTAACTTGAAGCAATAGTTTTGACATTCTGAGGTGTCATTCGGTGTACAGACAATTAATACATGTCCTATAGCTATTTAAACAAACACACTTTAGAAAAGTACTGTTTCATTCTGACCAGACTGACAAGTTAACGACCAAACTGAGCAGGGCCAAAACCAAAGTGAATTGCTGCCATCTTAATACAACTATATTTTCAAAAACATAATTATCCTGCAAGTAAATGCTGTCAGTTTCCCATAACTAAATTTTTACCTGAAAAAATACTATGATAATTCTGCAGAAAGTGCTCAAGACTGCACAGATACTGACTGCTACAGCTAGCTGATACTGCAACTGCTCATAAACAGCCATATAATTTAATGTAAATATGTGAAACTGTTGGCAGTGTGAACATTTATAGGACAGCGTGCACATGAACCACAAAATGTTTGAGATGTTGTTTTAAATCAGCACCAGGCCACCTTGCTCTTGGCTCCAGTCAGGCTAGCTTTCAGCTCTGGACAGAATAAAACTAGATTTCTTCAGAAAGAGCTATATGCAGCAGGTAAGATATTCATAGCTAGTTGCCTTTCCACAAGACCCCACTTCAAATATCTGAACTATTGCTTTGAAGTTTGGTTTTGCTCACCTGTCTCCTGTAAAACTAAATACAGTATTTTGGATGAAGTCAAAGTCAAAGTGAAAGTCAACTTTATTGTCAGATCTGCAATATGTACTGTACAGGACATACACAGGACCGAAATTGCGTTTCTCTCAGTCCCTCGGTGCAACAGTAAACATCTAGACATACACAGGACCGAAATTGCGTTTCTCTCAGTCCCTCGGTGCAACAGTAAACATCTAAACATTGAAACACTGAAACATATAATAATAGACATAAGCATAAAATAGTAAAACTAACACTGTCCTGAGTTTTTTTTGCATAGTGGTATAAGAGTATGAAAATTTACACCAACTCTAAAACTAAAACATTAAACATTTAATGAACATAATACTGGCCTGAGTTTTTGCATACTAGTATAAAAAAAGAGTATAAAAAGTATAACTAAAATAAACTAAGGGTTTCTAGCATTGACATTTGCAAAGTGGCAAAGCAGCGTATGAGTTAATGTACACAGTATATGTATGAGGTAGTAGTTGATGTTGTTATAGAGGCAAAAAGTGGCATATGCAGTAAGGCACATTGGGCATCCCTAAATAAGACCGTTCAGAGCACACTGTATATGTATCAGCAGTGGTGTAGATATTAGAGTAGTGTAAATGTAAACAGTAGTAATTACATGTAAGCAGTAGTAATAAAAGTAAACAGTATTAATAAATGTAAACAGAGAATGTAAACAGTATTATGATTATAGGCAGTGATGTAATACAAACATTAGTGCAAGTATGAGAAGTAGTGCAAACTGTATGAGCACATGACCGAGAGTTTAGTGAATAACCCGTTTGATGACACAGAGTCCAGTGTTAAAATCTTTGTGTTGTGTGGTAATGTGTGAGAAAGTTTTAGTGTTAAGGCAGTTCAAATGGGAGGGGGGGCAGAGCAGGCAGAGTGTTTAGCATCCTGACTGCCTGGTGAACAGAGCTGTCTCTCAGTCTGCTGGTTCGAGCCTGGAGACTCCTCAGTCTCCTTCCTGATGGCAGCAGTCTGAAGCAGCTGTGTAGTGGGTGTGTGGGATCACCTGCCATGCAGTGGGCTTTCCTAGTCACAGGCATATTAACTCCTTTTTTTTTTCTTTTTTTTTTTTTTCAATAAAAGACAAATGTTACGACCGGTAAAGGCCAAAACATACTAAGTGGACACTGACACAGAAAAAGAATTAAAACGAATTTTATTAAACTAAAACTAAGAGACTCCAGGCGGTCAGGGTCCTCCCAGGCTTCTCCCACCGGACTGGAGCGTCCTCTCCTGGATCAGCATCCAAAGGAAAATAAATAAAAGAAAGTTCAACAGAAAGGTGGACCGGTGAGTGTGGCCAAAAACAAGAAAACGCCACCCAGGCAGACCCAATCCTGGACAGGACCGTCGTGTCTCCCCAGGCGACGATCTACCTTACCAAAAATCCCCTAAACAAACAAAACACGAGAACTGGACTACCTACACCCACACAGTCAAAAGTACAAAATAAAATGAAGAGAAAAAAGGTAACAGTCCCTGACTGTTAACCCCAGCTGTCCCCCTCTTGGACGGCTGCCCAAACATTGCCCTCAGTGTCTCCTAAAGTTTAACTCAAATAGGCCTCAGTGGCACGGGTCCACACTTCCTAAGTTTAGGCCAATGTTTCAACTGGCTCTTAAGGAGCCTCAACCCACACAGAACTCTAATTAACAGTCAGAGTCATTTTTAAGAGCTCAAACAGCTCAACTACTTCTCCCCCTAGAAGCAAACTCACAAACAAATGAGAAGGTGGAGCTCTCCTCAATGTTTGCACATCCTACAGCTTTACAGCTGTCAATCAACACTTAGTTGCTTGTAAGTGTATCTTCAGCAGTTCCAGTGAACCTTAGCTGACATCTGGTGTCTTTCCACACTAGCCTCTACTTGATTAACAAACCCTGTTGTATCAAGCTTTCACCACACACAACTCTAGCAAACACTAGAGCTGTGATAAGAGCACCCTTGCTCTACATGAGCTGTTTAAACAGCCCCAAACCTCAAGAGCTTTAGCTCACACAAACTAGCATGAGAGCTCAACACAAAGTGTTCAGAGTGGTGGAGAACACTCTGGAACACACATAGGTAGCAATACAGCTACCTTAATCAAAACTTGGTTTACCTGCAACAGGATCACAAGTTGTTCCAACAAGCACCCTTGCTTGCGTCCACCAACCTCAGCTGGCAATCTCAACCTCACATTAGCTCTCAGTAAGGCTCCACACTGTTCAAACCACAGCCTAAAGTTTTTATAGGCAGGATCTGCAGTTTGGCAGCAGCTCTGCCCAATCAAGCCTGATTGAAGCAAGCTGAGTAAAAAAAAAGTGATTTTCAGCAGGCTGCTGCATTCAGCAGACTTGCAGCCAACCTAAACACAATAATGATGTTTTTTTTTAAAAACTGTTTACCTCCAGGGTACATAACAAGAAACGTAAAATAAGATTGTTTGAATCGAGTGTTTGAAAAAAAAAAGTTGTTTGAGAAGGGGCAGATATAATAAGATTATTTTCTTCTTCTGCTTCCTTTCATTTCATGTATTGTTTTATTTCTTGTTGTTTTGTAAATAGTTTTCTTGTGTTTTTTTAATCTGGAAGGAATAAATAATAAAAAAATAAATTAAAAAAATACCAAGTGGGAATCGAACCCAAGTCTAGATAAGGTTTGGAGCGGCAACCCGACGCGTTTCCAGTGAACCACCGAGGCGTGTTGCTCTATCACGATCAACTTTTCCTTTAAACAAACCGCCCCTCATAAAATCCCTAGATGGGACTTCATAGGCAAAGTGGGCGGTTCGTTCGAACCCTGCGAACCCCCCCTCGCTACGCGTGTGCACAAGCTTAGCACACCATCTTTAGGCAGTTTCTCCCATTCTTCTTTGCAGTAATTCTCAAGCTGTGTCATGTTGGATAGAGACGTATGAGCAGCCCTTTTCAGATGTTCAATCTGATTCATGTCTGGACTCTGGCTTGGCCACTCCAGGACCTTCACAGAGTGGTCCTGAAGCCACTCCTTTGAGATCTTGGTCATGTGCTTTGGGTTGTTGTCCTGCTGAAAAATGAACTGTCATCCCAGTCTGAGGTCAAGAGTGCTCTGGAGCAGGTTTTCATCCAGGATGTCTCTGTACATCGCTGCATTCATCTTTCCTTCTATCCTGACCAGTCTGTCACTGCCTGATGCTGAAAAACATTCCCATAGCATGATGCTGCCACCACCATGCTTCACTGTATGGATGGTATTGTTCTGGTGATGAGAAGTTTCTTCCAAACATGGTGCCTGGTATTCACACCAAATGTTCAATCTTTGCCTCATCAAACCAGAGAATTTTGGTTCTCATAGTCTGAGAGTCCTTCAGGTGCCTTTTGTCAAACTCCAGATGTGCTGCCATGTGCCTTTTATTAAGGAGTGCCTTTCATCTGGCCACTCTACCATACAGGCCTGACTGGTGGATCGCTGCAGAGATGGCTGTCCTTCTAAAAGGTTCTCCTCTCTCTCCACAGAGGAACGCTGGAGCTCTGACAGAGTAACGATCAGGTTCTTGGTCACCTCCCTGACTAAGACCCTTCTCCACTCAGATGGCCGGCCAGCTCTATGAAGAGTCCTGGTGGTTCCAAACTTCTTCCATGATGGAGGCCACTGTGCTCACTGGGACCTTCAGAGCAGCAGACATTTTTCTGTATCCTTCCTCAGATCTGTGCCTCAATACAATCCTGTCTCTGAGGTCTACAGACACTTCCTTTGACTTCATGCTGTTTGTGCTCTGACATGCACTGTCAGCTGTGGGACCTTATATAGACAGGTGTGTGGGACCTTATATAGACAGGTGTGTGGGACCTTATATATGCCTCTTATCAACAGGTCCTGTTCGCGCTCGTTCGGGCTCGTTCGTAACTAGTTAACAACTAGTTATGGGGTGTACCCACAGGGTCCTGTTCACGTGAAACCGGTCCTATTTTGGTGCCTGCCTCACTGAGGTACAAAGGTCCGGTTCTCTAGGGTCCAGTTATGACATCAGCACAGTGTGGTCACTGATTGGTCAGGGGGCGTAGTCCTAGGTCGGAGGGCGGAGATTCAGTCTTCTCCAGTAGGTGGCGGTATGCACCTGAACGTTGTTTGCAATCCGCCAAGAAGAAGAAGAAGAAGAAGAAGTGCCATCCAGTGTTGTTTTCGTTGACGTAACGCTGACGTAAATTTTTCGTTAACGCCCCCTTTTTTCATGACAATAACGAAACGGTAACTAAATAATCATTGCTCTTTAATGATTAAAACGTGACGAAATGTGTGTGAGTTTTCGTTAGACGAGACGAGACTGAACGAAAATGTTTCGTTCAATCAATAATTTATATTTCTGCCCAAGTGCCCATAATTATATTCTGTGTCGGAAAGTCAGCTGTTTGGTCACGCCCACCACCGCGGTGTTTATTCAGCATGGCCACGCGCTGCGCGCCGCTCACCTGTGACTTCCTTTTCAAACTGGACCATGGAAGATCCTGCAGCAGCATGTTGCACGAAGGGGCTCGGTCGGTCGGTGGCCGGCCGCCAGCCCAGAAAAGATTTATGGACTTATTTTGTATTCAGCCCAACTGTGAGAAGAGAAGAACCGAATGTATGTATTTTTTTTTATAAATCCTGTCCTTGTTTGAAGCTGTTTGGGTCATAGAATTGTCGCTGCTGTGTGTGTGGGTCAGTCAGGTTCTGGTTCTGTTTGGACTCACTGCTGACTTGTCACAGAATAGCGCATTCACGTTTGACCTCCGCGTCAACTTTTTGCCTAATAAGCTCATTTATAACAACTGCGAGGAAGTGCTGTTGTGTAGTTATTGCATTTGAAGCGGGTAAACAAGCATATGCTGTCAGAAACTTTTTCTGCTCAGTGGTTTGGTGTGTCCAGGATCTGCTGTGGACCGAACGGTTCCGAGAGAGTCCGTCATTGTTTTCGACAGTTGAATCGCTGTGTTGCTGAGCGTTGATCTTAGTGTAACTGTAGAAAGTGATTTGCTATATTTCAGAATTTTACTGCTCTGTTTATAAGCGTTTTTATGTGTTGAAAAGTCCGGAAACTTTTGCTAACTGATAGCTACTTTCTGTTCAAAATGGCCGTGGCGTTTGTTTATGTATTGTGATTGGTTGTCGGGGCTGTAGAGACACACTGTGATAGGTCAGAGGGAAAGAACTACAACTCCCATGACGACTACAAGTTCTGTGATTGGTTGTCGGGGCTGTGTAGAGACACTGTGATAGGTCAGAGGGAAAGAACTACAACTCCCATGACTACTTGAGTTAAGAACTCAGCCGTGACTCACAAGCACACTCACCGGAGAAAAAGCCGTTCTTTTTCTTCAGAGAGTAAATAAATGAAGTTATTTCAGCGTTTGTCACATGCAGGTACAAAACTCATCCAAAAAGTGGATTTTTATCGTGTTGTTCAGTAACCATCGTGATTAAAATAAAAACTACCTCTCCCTTCGAGATGATGACTGGTCGACAAAACAGCTGACTTGATTTATAATAACTGCATAAAGTATTGTCAGATAAATTCTATAATCTTCAGTGACAAACTCAGTGCTCCATTTATTATTATTTTGATTTGGATTATGAATTGTGCAATAGAATAACGAGCAAAAAATAAAAAAATAGACTTTCTGAACTATAATTATACAATTCCCTTCTTTTTCATTTATTCATTTTTTTTTTACCCAGTGTCATTTTCTTTTTGGCCTTGACAACCCAAATATTGTGGACTTGAACTTTTTTTATCGGCTGTCATGCCTGCAAAAGTGAAAATAATATTGTGACAAATGAGGCCTGATCCACCCACAGATGTAATCCTCTTTGACGTGACCCAATCTCATTTAAATGGGGGGCTCTCTTTTTTCACTAAGTGCAGATATTTCTGTCGTTCTGTGGAGGACGTGTGAAGCGATGCAGGCAGCAGTGTGTTATGTTTTAATTGGTTATCTATAGTGTTTATTTATAACATTTCAAAAACACTTAACAATTTCAGACCTAACGTTTTGCACAGAAATTAGATGGAAGTCAAATTTCCTCTAATCTTTGAACAATGTATGTATAGAAAGATGGTTCAAACAGCCATTTACCAACACAGGTTGGTCGTTATATTTATTATCTGCGACGTTTTTATGTCTATATTCTGTTTTTTACCTTCATTTTGTATGTTGCCTATGTGTTGCCTGTTTGTTCAACATACTTTAGAGGAACTAAACCCAAAATTAACTTTTTTTAGCTGACTAATATGTTTTTTTTTTTTTTTTTAAGACTAAAACTAGACTTAAATTTTTTAAGTTTTTGTCGATTTAAACTGAACTAAAACCATTAAATATAGAAATGACTAAAACAGACTAAAACTAAGAAGTATTTTAGTCTAAAAGACTATGACTAAAACTGATATCAAAATGGCTGTCAAAAACAACACTGGTTTTGACTCATAAATACAATTTGAAATGAATAATCCAAACTGCATTTTCATTTTCGTCTTCGACTGCTCAATTTGTAAAATAGTTAAAATGATAAATAAAATAACGTTTAACATTTAATTTTCAAAGTGTCCTAGAAAAAGTGACCAAAAATCATTTTGAAATGTCATATTTGAAAATTAAGATGAATTAGCAGAAATGCTTTTTCATTTCAAAGTCAAGCTGCATTTTAACTCATAAATAAAATAAACAATAAATCATTTTCATTTTCTTCTTCAAGACTGCTCATTGTGTAACAACTACAGAGGAAACTAAGAACAAACTGCTTTTTCGTTTTCACGCCCCACCCCTGCAAAAAGTGTTCAAAAAAATGGCGCAGGAGAGTGACGTCAGTGCTGCTTCACACCGCCCAGCATAGTTGCCAAGTCTGCTTATTATAAGCGACTTTTGGCGTGTTTTCTTTTTCTAAAGTCACTTATAAATTTTGTGAGTTGCAGGTTGCAGTTTTTGGGGCTTGCTTTTCTGTCCAAGTGAAAGCAAAATACAAGTGGTAGGTAGTTTGTCCCTTCACTGCATGTTGCGTCCAGGCGGATGTTACGTTCAGGTGCAGTTGGCGCCACAGATATTCTATAAAAGCTAGATCCCGCATTGCCCGGTCGCCTGCTC
This sequence comes from Garcialebias charrua, assembly GCA_038048925.1. Lineage (NCBI taxonomy): Eukaryota > Metazoa > Chordata > Actinopteri > Cyprinodontiformes > Rivulidae > Garcialebias > Garcialebias charrua. The sequence goes on from JBBPBX010027659.1 coordinate 26,488, forward strand.
TACTCAGTGTGACCTAAATATGGGTTTGAGAAAGTGCGCTGCCTGGGGGGTATACATTTTTCCGGTTCAAAACTGGTCGTAGTTCTGCCAGCGTCATTTTACGAGTTTCCGACTTCAAGGAGCTTTGACAAAAAACTTTTGAGGACTTTGAGCAAGAGTTTGAAGTCAGGTTGGACGGGAAGGATGGAGTGTGCTCTTCTCAACAGAAGCAACAGTCCAGGAAGTCTGATTCAGTTCAAAACGCCCTTAAAGAGACTCTGCTGGACTTCCAGTGGGACAGACCAGACATCACCTCTCCCACCAAGCTGTCCCTGAGGCCCAGGAAGTCGAGTGTTGCTGGAAACCCCAATCTGCTGCATGAATGTGACTCTTCAAACAGAGGGAGAAACTTGGTGTTTGTTGTGTCTCGGTGTCCGCGTTCAAAGAAACAGCTTATGGAGTATCTATCTTTCAAAGATGATGACCTGCCAACAGATGTAACAGAACTTATCATATCCAAGAGCCTGAACGACATGCTGGTTCAGAAACAAGTTGTCCTGCACTGGATCAACTGTAGATCACATACAGTATTCAGGTGAGTACAGCAGATTGTAAAAGAGCTGTGTTTTATACCTGCCTGAATTTTAGCCAAATATCTCACGAACCACTGGACAAATTTCTATTAAATGTTAATGGTAATTTGGTTATCTACTGGGTACAACTGATTTATTTTGTGGTGCCAAACCAATTCAATACAACCACAACAGCCAAACGACCTTATAATGAGCTAAACTTTGATATGATAGTAGCTTAAAGTCATCCAACACATAATCTAAATGCTGCTTATTGCATGAGGTCTTTTCTTTAAACTTAACAATAACATCCAGCAATAGCAAAGTGTAAAAAAAACAAAAATAAATAAGGATCCAATAATTCACAGCCAGGTCATCTGGACATTTTTTTTATTTTTTTTTTATAGAGAGGTTTTGCCCTTCATCCAGAGGACTTCCATCAGTCTGAGGCAGGGGTCTGCAACCTTTACAATCAAAAGAGCCATTTTGTACCTTTGGTAACTAAATTAAAAGTGTTCAGAGCCGCAACAACATGCTACAATTGTGGTTATCAACTTGTGACCCATGGGCCACTTTAGGTTTCTTGGAATGGGTTCTTGTGGCCACTAGGGGGTGACACTATAAAAATAAAATAACTAATAATTTCTATTTTTACAATTTAAGACAAATGAAAAAAACTAGTTAGTTTAAAGAGAGGGTTTTTTAATTAATAAAAACTATGAACTATACAAACCTAGTTTTTTTATTGTGGAAAAATGAATTACGTAAGTATAAAAATAAAGTTAAAGTTTTACTCCTTGTACTTGTTCCAATATCCACATATTTGGCAATGAAATTGCATAAAAACTGCTAAAACTAGTCTGTTATTTTATTTTTTATTTTTTTGTATAACCAATTCAGTTTTTGGTCAAAGCTTGGAAGAGCGGCTACAGAGGGACCAAAGTGCCGCATGTGGCTCCAGAGCCGCAGGTTGCAGACCCCTGGTCTGAGGAGTTCCAGTAAACCGTTTCCCCACCAAGAAGTAACCTCCTTAAGTGGACCAACCAGTTTGCTGGAGCTAAGATGGTTTCTGGGGGCCTTCCTGTCCCCCGTCAACTCCTCCCAGGCAGGCAGTCACAGCCAAGGCAACAAATTATTGGATTCAATACCTGGATGATTGATCATGAACTTTGTTGTAAATAACGATCTAAGATAAAAACTAAGAAATACACTAAACACTAATAGTGCAAAACAATATGCCGAACAGCAGCAGCACAAACATTAGTCTGTGTGAGTAGATGAGTAGGAATGAATACAGCAGCATGTAATAATCAGTAGCATGAGATCAGCAGCATGGATAATCAGCAGCACATACCAATCAAAGTGGCATTACAGTGATTTTTTTTCACATCCTGGTTAGGGATTTATGAATCTAACAGCTTCAGGGTAGAAGCTGTTTTTCAAAGTACAGTATAAACATTACATTAAGCATTAGGCATTTACAGTTAGTCAACCCAGTTTGGCTGTGGGCAAAGTATCTCCTAAACCACTGCACATGTTTTAATTAAAGTTTGAAAAATAATCGCAGCACATCTACAACTTACAAACTGTGGAAGTCTGTCTAATCCAAGTTGGCCACCAGAGCTAACTGACCTTAGGAAATCCAAAAATGTAATTTTTCCAGATATGGAGCAAAGATTTGATGTTGGAGTAACAAAATCCTTTCCATACTTCAAGCATGACATCTTACGATATTGGAGATTGTGCGTCATTGTTTTCAAGGTTTAACCTACGGAGGCTGATGGGTTCAAACGAGCCACAAACAATTAACGTAAACGCTGCAAACACGTGAATGACGCAAACTCCAAAACAACAACAACAAAAATAAAAATACAACAGAAAAACAATTGTGCAATCACCGAAAATAGACCAAAGACAGAACATGCAATGAGTAAAACAAATGCAAAGGAATACTGCTGTAAATACCAAAAACACTAAAACCTTCCCAAAACAGCTGCAAGTAAGAAACGCTGCAAACTCACTCCTCGAAACGAAATTGCACCAGACCAGTGTTGGGGGGGGTTTGACCACCAAGTCATATGGGACCAGACCCCCTATAAAGACATTATAGCTGAGCAGCCACTTTCTAAAGTCATAATAACTTTATTCAAAGATATATAAAATCTCTCAACTAAAGAGAGGACAAAATGAAGTTACTGTTAAAAATAAAGTAAGACAGAAAATTAAACACTGGCAAGACAATAGCTTTAATCCATCCTCCCATTATCTTTACCTGCTACTTTTCGAGTCACGGGGGTCACTGGTGCCCATGTCCAGCAGTCACTGTGCAAAAGGTGGGGGACACCCTGGACATGTCTCCAACCCAAGTTAAGTACCGTAGTCATGTGTTTGCAGTGTATTTAACAGTTTGCTGTGCATTTAGCTGTTTACAGGTTGTTTGCACCTGTCGGCTATCATATTAATTAAAATAGTAACTTTGTTGTTTTTCATCAAAAGATTATCCTAATTTAAAACTGTGGCATGAAAGATGACGGGCGACATTCATCTCTTCGGGGAATGATAGGCCTTTAATTATAATGTTTCACACAGTGAATGAATGTTGACTGAATGTCAGGGTGTTTTGAAAATATTGTTGCAAATGACAATATAACTGATGCAATTTGGTTGAAAAGACTCCATATTTATACTCAAACAGTTTTAGACACAAGAAAACCAAATCAGATTTCAAACTTAACAGTTTGACATTTTTGTTTAACTGATACATTTTTGGCAACATTTTACTGTCCATATTCTGAAAGTTTATCTTCAAAAATTGTCTTAGTAGTTTTAACATGAGTAAACACTTTCAATTTCAAATTTGTAAACAATTGATGCAAACAAAGCCCATGTTCCAATATAAGTACAACCACAGTGATTATGTTTCTCGCAGGTTATGCAATGTGAGGACTGCCTTGGTGTTGCAAAGCTCTCTGAGGTCCTAGCTCAAGTGGGTGGCAGAGTGTTCTCAGTGGTTGCGCTGATGAACCTCTGCTGTGATCGCCAGACAGACTCGAGCTTCAAGAGAGAGGCCTTTCTATTCAGGTCCGGCTTCAACTATCTCCTGTCTTCTGGAAGTCTGTACCGCCAGGCTTTTCCTGCCCTCGCTGGTGTTCTGCGGTGGGATCAGGGTTTGTAGTCCAAAATAAGATCACTTTAACATATAAACCATAAACACAAACAGTAGTTTTATAAAGGTAACCCAACAGTAGTGATGAGGGATGGAGGTCATAAATATATATGAATATAAATGTGGTATTCTATCTTGGAGTCATTTGTTTGTGTTGTGTTTTATTTTTTACTAAACAGGAAATGTGACTCAGAGTTGTGGTGTCCTGGTGGAGCCCATTTCTCGTGGACAGAAACTTCTTCAGGAGTCTTTAGACATGTGCTTGAAGGGAGTCCTGCAGGGCTGGGATGCTTCATCGCTCACACAAACACCCACAGAGACCTGGGTGCTTCAGGCCTCCAGCAATGAGCTGGGAGCCGCTGCCTTCCAGCAACTTACGGAAACTCTTTGGTCTTTCTCTTCACATGGTGAGATATTCAAACACAGCAGTGCAGTTTGACACAGGACATAGGTTTGTGCATAATCTGTGATTGATAAAATTCAGTAAATGCTCTTTTGTCAGGCCAAACTTTTAAAATATTTTGGCAAAATGACATGCAATGAAAATGTACATCTTGCCATTCAAAACTTCAAGTTAAAACCTCTCTTTTTTGTTTTGTTGTTGTTCCATTTATAGATGGCCTCCCTTCTCACCTTATAGCCATCCTCTCACTCCAATATGTATTTTTTTTAAATAGAGAGAAAGAAAAGAGAAAGTAAGACAACAAAACAACAATTATCCACAAAAAGAGCACAAGGCAAACACACCCAACCTCCGTCCGCAATCCTGCAAAGCACATGACAGAACACAGCAACGAAACATACATGCATAAAGACTAATAATATTCATGACCTTGCAGTAGATTTCTATAAATACACATACCCATACCTACAAATATATATACAGTATACATACATATACATTTATATTCATTCATATACCCATCTACATATCTGCATATATCTACATATACATCCCTGCATCCATTTGTGTGTGGTTGTGAGCATGCATAAGTGAATAAGGTTCCTCCAATAGAACATTTAGTAGCGACTGTGAAGCATCAGAGATCCGTCCCCCCAAAGCCCGAGGCAGACGAAGGGGCGATCAGCATAGCATAATTTTACTTCATCAATACAAAAACAACTGCATTTAGACATTGTAGATTCACAATTTTCTCATTGCAGTATCTCATTTCGCTGTAACAATTTATATTTACTAGAGATGCACAATATTGGATGTTTGGACTATACCCGATATGCCGATATGTTAAAACTTATTTGGCCGATACCCTTTTTTTAAATATGCTTTACTATGTCAGAACATAGCCCCCTTATTTATTCTTATTTGCTACAAAAATGTGTAACAGCTGTAAGCGCTGGTGACATATATTCAGCAACAGGCAGCACGGTGGCACAACTGGTAGAGCTGCTGCCTCTCAGCGAGCAGGTCCCCGGTTCAAATCCCGGTCCGGGGGCCTTTCTGGGTGGAGTTTGCATGTTCTCTCCGTGCATGCGTGGGTTTTCTCCGGGTGCTCCGGTTTCCTCCCACAGTCCAAAAACATGCATGTTAGGCTGATTGGTAACTCTAAATTGACCCTGGGTGTGAGTGAGACAGGTCCCTCTTGTAAATGAGTCCCCGTGGCTCAACGAGGCTAGCCTGTATAAATAAAGGTTGAATGATTGAATGAACAGCCATATGATATGCATAACACTTTAACTTATATTAAATGAAAAGTGTTAAATTTATTAGCATTTGTCACCTGTGATGCTGTCTCACTTGTGGAGGCTTGTTCCAGGTTCCTAGCTGCAGTGTGGGATCCTCTGCACTCTTGTGCATGAAGGACAGACTTTTTAAGTTTAAAGTTTTTGTCTATCCATTGTGCTGTAAGACTAACCATGCTAACAGGGCTAACACTTGACGTCCAAAGGTCTGTGGTAAAAATCACCCAAGTGCTATCGGCTATTAGATTCTCGATGACGTCGGAAATGACGGCTTGTAACTCGGCTAAGGCTACATCGGAAAAATGTCTGACTGGGGACGATGTAGCGATGCTCAACGTAGTCCATAAATCTTAGGAATTCAATATCATCAACAACAACAAAAACTTCCACACCGCCAACGTTTTGACTTCTTTTTCTCCGCCGTGATCTGGTAGGCACGCATGACGTCATCATGTTGTGCTGGCGCTGCAGGCGTCCTTGTCACTGGGTTTTCATACAAAAACAGCTTCTTTTATATCGGTGAGTTATTTTCATGGAATGGCCGATGTCCGGTATTTAACTTTAATGCTAATATCGTCCGATATCGATACCATGCCAATGATATAGTGCATCCCTAAACAATATTTACCACAAAATATTGTTTTGGCTGTATAAAAGGGGGGTTCTGTGGGGGGTACTCCGGGAGTATGGGGTACCAGGCCCATTGATACGGGCTGTTAGGTCCCTGTACGACCGGTGTCAGAGCTTGGTCCGCATTGCCGGCAGTAAGTCAGGCTCGTTTCCAGTGAGAGTTGGACTCCGCCAAGGTTGCCCTTTGTCACCGATTCTGTTCATAACTTTTATGGACAGAATTTCTAGGCGCAGCCAAGGTGTTGAGAGGATCCGTTTTGGTGGCCTTAGAATCGCTTCTCTGTTTTTTGCAGATGATGTGGTCCTATTGGCTTCATCAGGTCGTGATCTACAGCTTTCGCTGGAGCGGTTTGCAGCCGAGTGTGATGCGGCCGGGATGAGGATCAGTTCCTCCAAATCCGAGGCCATGGTCTTGAGCCGGAAAAGGGTAGAGTGCCCTCTCCGGGTCGGGGAGGAGGTCCTGCCCCAAGTGGAGGAGTTTAAGTATCTCGGGTCTTGTTCACGAATGAGGGAAAACTGGAGCGTGAGATCGATAGGCGGATAGGTGCAGCGTCCGCAGTGAAGCGGGCGCTGTACCGGTCTGTCGTGGTGAAGAGAGAGCTGAGTCGAAAGGCAAAGCTCTCAATTTACCGATCGATCTACGTTCCCACCCTCATCTATGGTCATGAGCTTTGGGTTGTGACCGAAAGAACAAGATCTCGGATACAAGCGGCTGAAATGAGTTTTCTCCGCAGGGTGTCTGGACTCTCCCTTAGAGATAGGGTGAGAAGCTCAGTCATCCGGGAGGGACTCGGAGTAGAGCCGCTGCTTCTCCACATCGAGAGGAGCCAGTTGAGGTGGCTCGGGCATCTGGTTAGGATGCCTCCTGGACGCCTCCCTGGTGAGGTGTTCCGGGCATGTCCCACCGGGAGGAGACCCAGAGGAAGACCCAGGATACGCTGGAGGGACTATGTTTCTCGGCTGGCCTGGGAACGCCTTGGGATTCCCCCAGAGGAGCTGCTCCAAGTGGCTGGGGAGAGGGAAGTCTGGGCCTCCTTACTTAGGCTGCTACCCCCGCGACCGACCCTGGATAAGCAGAAGACAATGGATGGATGGATGGATGGATGGATGGATGGATGGATGGATAAAAGGTGTGGATGAAAGTGGCTAATAACTTCTTAATAACTTGTCTTTCCCAGCTTAATTACAGATGTTCTTGCATGAAAGGTTGATGTGTAGCTGTGATTATGTCACAAATAGACTTAAGTCCGACAAAAGTTTCCTTTTTTTGTTAATGTGACTACTGCAGATCAGACTGGCATGATATTGAAAAGCTCAATGTCAATATTAGGTACTAGCTCTTAAAATTCTCTTCCCAAATTGTTGCTGCAAAGCACCAATAATTTTCAGTTGCATCAGAGGAATTGGCTTTAAAATGCATTTTACAGCTTTGTTCAAAGCTAATGTCCACATGTTTATTAACATGGTGGAAAGTCATATCTATATTTGGGATATGAGCCAAATAAATATTCTCCGACAGGAATGATCCATATTTGCAATTATCAGCAGTGTTTGAAGCAAATATCAGAATTTTAATGTCTCGTGTATGATATTACTGACTGATGGGATCCCCCTCCCCTCACTGTTTTACTTGTTTCCCCAGTTTGCAGAAGTCAAAGAAAATGGACGGCTGTACTCGGCTGTCTTCTCCCCGCTGTCATCCTCCACAGCTCTGCTGACCATTCTTCAGCCAGCAGTCACTCAGCACGACCAGCTTTTGAGAACAGAGACGATTGTCCCAATCGCAGCTGAAACTTCTTCTGATCTACCAAATGTAGTGAACAGTGTCCTGGGAGTAATTTACAACATCATGAACAAAGATGACGATGGGATCAATGGTAGAAGTTAAAGCAAAGCTGGTAGTAGCATGTCTGTTCATGTCGATGCGTGCATTTGCTAATGTAATTTTTACAAACTTAGTTTTGCTTATAGACCAAATCAAATCCTTTTTTATTACATTTACATTTACCCTCATTGACCTTTGTTTAAAAAATAGTGGTTCATTTTGTAGAGGAAGGGGTCCTCAGATTGTTGGATTTTGATTATTAATTTTATTCTGAAAGGGGCACCACTTGCTTTCAGGTCTTAAGCAAGAAAAATATGAAATCAGTCTCAAGGTAATGTGTTCTAGTGAGTTCTTTTCGTATTAAATTCAACTGTCATAATAACAACGCATGGATTCAAAGTACCGGTACCATTTTTGTGAAGTTTATTTTCGATATTGGAAAATATAAGTGAATGGAAATTCACTGATGGATGATCAGTAAATGGATCAAAATGTGTGGACTAGAGGATAAGAAAATAGCTCAATTTAATCCAATTTGTATTATTCCTCCATGGCTATTCCCTAAGGTAAATGTAGATATAAGATTACTTAGAGAGAAACATAATTGGAATTTAAATGAAATAGGGATAAAGTATGATGACTATTTAATAAAATCATACTATTATTTAAAAAAGCTAAGTCTGGTCCTCTGGACATTCAAAAAAACAAAACAAAGCAACAACAAAAAAAATTGTAGAAACGTTTTGTCTTTCATCCGAAAGACTTCCTCAGTCTGAGAAGCTGTATTCAGCTCAGTTTTATAAATAGCACCCTCCCACAGTGGATCAACCAGTTGGCTGATGACAGCCTGAAACCAGCTGCTCACATGAGCAAGGAGGACCATTAACCTGACGATGGATCGTTAACACCCTGATGGGTGTTTGCTATTCACAGAGGGCTGAGTGATACTAGCAATAACAGCATGTAAGTGGGGGACAGTTGAACCCGGAGGCCTCCATTTATAAGACTGAGCTGAATACAGCTTCTCAGACTGAGGAAGTCTTTCGGATGAAAGACGAAACATTTCTACAAAAAAATTTTTTTGCTTTGTTTTGTTTTGTTTTTTTGAATGTCCAGAGGACCAGACTTAGCTTTTCTAGATTTTTCTACCTGGATTATTGAGCAAACATCAGGGCATACTATTATTATCTCAAAACTTATTCAGATGGATCGAAAAATCTTAAAGTATGTGTGGGAATAGGAATATACATAGAGTTTAAAATTCACATTTCTAAAAGACTATCAGATCACCTTTCAGTTTTCACAGCAGAAATGATGGCAATTTTTTTAAGTTTACAGTGGGTGGAAGAGGTTAGACCAGATTCAAAATCAGTTTTAGAAAGTATTAAGGGACAAGGAAATAATAGGGAAGACATTATTATTATTATTAGAAATTCAACACAGTATATTTAGATTATACAGAGGTGGCATTGATGTCTGGTTCTGCTGGGTACCAGCTCATGAAGGGGTCAAAGGAAATGAAAAGGCAGATAAATTAGCAAAAAGGGGAAAGGGGAAGGGAAATCACTTATAAAGAAATGGAAAAATGGCAAAAAGGTGGAGTGAAGATAAGAACGGAAGACGTTTATATAAAATGCAAAAGTCAATGGTAATTAGAAATATTAAAATGAGAAACAGAAGGGAAGAAACAATAATGACCAGATGAATAAGTCATACCTATATAAATAATAAATGTGAAAGATATGGAGAGAAAGAAACTGTAGAACACGTGTTGATGAACTGTAGAACATAAGACTCTGAAAGAGAGAATTTAAAAAGAATGGTTGAAAGGACAGGTCAAGAATGGAGTCTTAAAGGAATATTGTGAAATGTTTGTTTATTAAATTTGTTCATTTTTTTTTTTACAAAAGAAACACAATACAAGACAATCCCATAAGTGATAATGTACAAAATATAAAAAATTGAAAGGTAGCAGAAAGAAATAATAAATCTTATATCTGCCCCTTTTTTCAAACAATCAGATTAAACAATAATGTAACGGTTATTAATAGAGTAAGAAAAGCATTATTTATCTTTCTCAAAAATACAAGATTACCGGTAATAAATAGAATTTAATAGATATAGAGAAATGTTGTTACACACTCATGCACACAGTGGTGGTTAAAGCCATAGATATCTTATATAGAACACTAGATACCCCATGGACTGCTCTCGCCTATTGCAGAGCCATATAAAGTGAGAGTTGCGACCATAGATATCATATATACACTAGATAACCCATAGCTTGCTCCGGCGCAGGATTTAGGGCAGCCATCTTGGCGCTGTCGTCCGCTCCACTCAGCCTTATATATTTGGCTGGCACAATAAAGTATCAGCGCATTTAATCAATCATAACACGCTGAATAGTAATGCTATTGTCACATATTTAAATTTTAGGCATACAGCAATTAAAACTGCATGTATAGGAACGTATAGTTTAGCATATTTAAATAATTTTGGTGGAATACAAAACTGTACTGTTTAGCAAGATACAACCAAAGATGCAATTTATTCACACACACATTATGTATACATATTCAGATACTGTATAATACATATATATTCAGATAAGCATATATATAACTATATAAATACATACTATATAACTATATATAGAACTATATATATAACTACTGTATATATATATATATATATATATATATATATATATATATATATATATATATATATATATATACATATATATATATATAATATATACATATATATCATATATATA
>JBBPBX010027660.1:11033-23269 GCA_038048925.1 Garcialebias charrua
TCCTGTTGATGATGATGGTGGTGGTGGTCCCACAGACAGCAGCAAAGCCACACAGGAAGTCCTTTGAAGGATTAGCAGAAGAAACGGTCCCTCTGCGTTTGGACCCAAACAATTTAGTTCCCAGCCTAAAAGTCAGTTCTTTGGCCAGCGACTCCATCTCACCGTGGACCTACAAGTGAGGCTTCAGCTCCTCAGTGTGTTGTCCTTCATGAAGCTCAGAGTCCTGTTAACAGTTTTTTGTCTCCTCTCTGTCCTCAGCATCTCCAGGGATGACAACATGTACCCTCATGCGCTGTCGCAGGCTCACTGTTTGCTCAAAACCTGCCTGGACCACCAAGGACTGGAGGACGGGGGCCTGGAGTCCCGTCCCATTCTGCATCAGGTGCTGGTTCTGAGGCGAGTCAAGACGCCAGGGCCAGGCACAGCTACCACTACCGCCTGGAGTCCAAACTCATCTCAGTGGGTTGCACCTGCGTGAGACCGAAGGTGATCAACCAGCACTGAGGACTGACCCATGGAGACCAGATGAAGACCATCTCCACGTGGGGTGTCCTCCAAAGATCTGTGGCAGGGTGTGGCCTTGGGGCAATTTCAATCCCAAAAATCCTCAATTAAAAGAAAAGAACTTTTAAACGAGTTGATGAAGTTTATCAATGAACCTTAATTTTTTTATTTATATATACTGTATATATATATATATGTCATTCATTCATTCAACCTTTATTTAGTCAGGTAAATCTCATTGAGCCTCGAGGGCTCATTTACAAAAGTGACCTGCTACTAACTAAAGAATGATGAACAGCAATGGTAGAATTTCTGTTCATCATTCTACATCATATATATATATATATATATATATATATATATATATATATATATATATATATAGATAGATATACATATATAGATATACAGTATATATATAGTATATATACTGTAGTTATAAATATAGTTATTTTTTTATATAGATACCTATATTTATAACTATATATATATATAGTATATATACATATAGATACCTATATTTATAACTATATATATATATATTATATATATACACAAATGAAAGAGTGGAGATCAGGTGGTTCTCTATGGACTTTAGATGTTTGGACAAGCTGACAATCTGGAGAAGCTCCACATATTTATTGACCTGACCCACTTAAGTGAAGACCAGATCAGTCACCTGGGCCCTGCTTGCTGTTCTGTTGCCCTGAAGGCTGCAGGTTAGGAAGAATTTGGAGTTAATTAAGTTCTGTTTAATTTCTGTCCAGTTTTATTAAAAAGTTATTTAAATCAAACTAAGTACACAACAGAGTATTTAACATCAGGGTGGATGCTCAGTGCTTTATTTATGGTTATTTAAGTGCGTTATGTAACGGTTTGATGATCCTTGTCACATATTTATTTAGGTTTTTTGTGTATTTATTGTCTAAATAAATAAATAAAAAAGATTTTGTCGCTGTGTTCTTTCAAATAGAAAATTATTTCACTGCATGTTCATGAAGAATCATCAATTTAAATGTTTGCATGAAAACAGGGTGACTAGAACTGTTTGTTTTCATCAACTCCCCCTGTGAGCATCGAATCTCATTATGTAACAAAACCAGAATATGAACAAGTCCAGCTGTAGTGCATCAACCCAGGTTTGACTCTTCTCAAGAGCTGAGTGTCAACAGCACGCAGCTGTTTCCTCTTCTTCGGACCGTAGGTCTCTGGGTGTAAATTCCTCGTCTGAAGACCATCGAGAATGTTTCAAAAGTAGATGCGTAACACAGATAAAATGTCACACACTGCAGCAAAGTATTATAACATAACTTATTTACGATACTTTATTACAAATACGCAAAGATTTGAGAAGGAAATAGTCGATCGGGTGACTGCGCCGACGCCATCTTAGAACTGTGTTTACAATGCATGCGCGTTCACGAGACAGGCCAAGCTGTGGAGGAGGAGCTAAGGAGGCGGAGTTACAGGTCAGCCAGAGTGCAAGGGGGAGGAGGGAGAAGGGTTTCTGCTCAAAATTTCCTAAGTTTCAGGGCTTTACAGAAACTGCAGACCGTGCCTTTAATAAAAATCTCAAAGTGCTAAAGACTTATTTGGATATTTTGAAAATATGCCAAAAATACGTTGGTATAAAAATAAATAAAAGTGACCCATTTGGAGGATATTTTAAATAAACGGCACTCTTTACAATAAATAAACTATACTAACAATAATAAAAATCTTAATAAATACAGTAACGGTCAGAACCAGAACAATAAGCAGCAACAGACTGTTTACAATCTAACTAAACAAGTTTAAAGTTTTTGTCCAAAAAGTCCAACTTGTCCACATTTTCTGCCTAAAGCACAGATCTAGTACCAGTGAATATCTCCAGTGGTGGAGAAAAATCATCTCACTAACAACAGTAGCAGCACTGTGGCTGTATTTGTCCTCATTACTCACAACAACCTCTTGGACCTGCTCCCCCAGGTGGGACAGGTCTCTGCAAAAATTCAGAGTTCAGTCATCACAGACTTATTAGCTGCAGGTGATCTGGTGGATTTCCATGAAGAGTAAGAAGTCAACTGCTATCTCTTCCCCAGACTGGAAATAAAACACAAAGAGGTAAAAAAAAAAAAAGTTAATAAGATTATGATTTTAAATTAAAAAGATTAATTAGATAATAATAATAAAAGAACAATACCTCTTCTTGAACGGTTGAATCTCTCGCTCATCATCAGGGCAGGGCTTTAATCAGCTCCAAGGCTTGTTGACAATATCAGTTTTTACTTTTTCATAAAGTGCTGAACTTTTTAGCTGAATGATGGATGTCAAAGTGACGCTCAAGAACTTTAAAGCTGGCGCATCAAAAACATTCAGACGTAGATCCAGAGCTTTAAAAACTCCTACAGCTTGTGATGAAGGATGTTTAAATGCAGCTGTTGTTAGCAGTGTTTTCAACAAGCTGCTTTTCTTTGTTCCCGTTTGGATGACGTCGTTTCAAGTGCGTTAACGTTAAGACGTTTGCTGCAGCAGATCCAGTCTTGTGAAACAACGTCGACACACAGCTTTGGATGTGCGCTCGTCTTTTAACAAGAAAGCCACAACGTTCCCAAACAGGCGACCGCAATCGAGAAGCTAGGCTGCTAATGCTACGCGTGCTGCAAGATAATAGCGCCGTGCTGAAACGCGCCTAGGAAATTTATTTTCGCGGCGCACATATTCTCCCGTAATAACATTTAATAAGTGAAAAAATAACTGAAACGGTACGTAGGTGGACCGAACCGAACGTGCCGTACCGAAATGGTTTGGTACACCCACGTGTACCATTACATCCCTAGTCAATACCTATTTCCAAAAGAAAGAGGAACATAGAGTGACTTATAAGAGTGGAGGAAGGAGAACGCAGGTCGACTACATTCTGTGTAGAAGAGGAAACCTGAGAGAGATTGGAGACTGTAAGGTTGTAGCAGGGGAGAGCGTGGCCAGACAGCATCGGATGGTTGTGTGTAGAATGACTGTTGTTGTGAAGAAGAGAAAAATAGTAAAATCAGAGAAGAAGACCAAATGGTGGAAGTTGAAGAAGAAAGAATGTGAGAAATTCAGAGAGGAGCTGTTAAAGGCTCTGGGTGGTAAGAAAGAGAATTCAGATGAATGGGCCAGAAACAGTACTGTAGTAAACTACATACTGTATTACAGTAGTAGCAGTAGAGACACATATGAAGGTACTTGGTGTGTCTTCTGGACAGAGAATGGATGATAAGGAAACCTGGTGGTGGAAGTGCAGGATGCCGTTCAAAGAAAGAGGTTAGCTTAGAAGAACTATGACAATAAGAGGACTGAAGAGAGGAGACAGGAATATAAGGAGATGGGACGTAGAGTAAACAGGGAGGTGGCAAAGGCAAAGCATGAGGCTTATGACGAGTTGTATGGGAGACCACTAAAGAGGGCGAGAAGGACTAGTACCGACTGGCAAGACGGTGGGTCAGGCTGGAAAAGATGTGCAGCAGGTTAGGCTAGTTAAATTTAGGAATGGTAATGTTCTAACAAGTGAGGAGAGCATTATGGGAAGATGTAAGGAGTGTTTTGAGGAGCTAATGAATGAAGAGAATGAAAGAGAAAGAAGAGTAGAGGTCATAGAAACTGTGGACCAGGAAGTGCAAAAGATTAGTGAGTGTGAAGTCCAAAAAGCTCTGAAAAGAATGAAGAAGGGGAAGGCAGTAGGACCTGACAACATACCAGTGGAGGTTTGTGACTGTCCAGGAAGATGGGGAGTGTGGTAAAGAGGTGAAGAAGAGAATCCAGGCAGGATGGAGTGGATGGAGAAAAGTTTCAGGAGTGATTTGTGACAAAAAGGTGTCAGCAAAAGGTCAAAGGAAAAGTTTACAAGACAGTGATGAGACCAGCTATGTTGTATGGTCTGGAGACAGAGACATGGACAAAAAGACAGGAGAAAGAACTGGAAGTAGCAGAAATGAAGATGTTGAGGTTCTCCTTAGGAGTGACAAGGATGGATAATTAGGAATGAGATCATCAGAGGTAGAGTTGCATTCAGGCCCAAAAAAATCTGATCCGACCCAGCCCGCAGTCCGAATTTGCGAACCCTACCTGACCCAACAAATTAACAGTAATTACAGGTCCAAACCCGGAAAAAAAACCAGACATTTTTAATTACCGTAGTTATTAACGATCGGGGACACGCACCTGAATAAACACGGCAGAAGATTCGGAGCTGAGGGAGTGTTTGTACTTTCATGGCCATAAAAAAGCATTTAAACCCTGTTTCTGCCCTGAATTACTGAGACACGTGGACAGCTCTGACCCACGTCTTCTTTGGGATCTCACCTGTTTGGGGTCATTGGTTGCACACGTCCGCTGGGTGCAGCGGCTGAATGAACGTCCATTTGGACTATGTACAGTTTAATCTGAAGCTTAACTGAACTTTTTACCTCTTTCAAGGCAGGACAGCTCACGGTGAAATGGCTGCGTGCGACTGGTGGAGGTATGGCAGGCCATGTTATCATATAATTGGATCACAGCTGATCCTGACCTAATTAAAAGCCCAAGACTGGCCCGGCCCGCCCATTAATCACATCATCTTGGCCCTAATCCGGTTTGGTCCGGGCCGGGTTTTGGGTTCGGGTTAGAAATGACAGCTCTAATCAGAGCTACAGCACAGGTTGAACAACTGGGAGATAAAGTTAGAGAGACGAGACTGAGATGGTTTGGACATGTCCAGACAGTGAGTATATTGGTAGAAGGATGTTAGAAATGCAGCTGCCAGGAAAAAGACAAAGAGGAGATATATGGATGCAGTTAGAGAGGACATGGAGGTAGTTGGAGTGAGGACAGAGGATGATGAGGACTGAGTGAGATGGAGGAGGATGACTCGCTGTGGAGACCCCTGAAGATGTAAAAACTAAAAGTAGATGATCAGTAGTAGGAAGAATAAAGTAAAGGTATAAAAATCTTAGTCTTAATAATCCTAACTTTATTACAACTCATTTGTCTTCTCTCTGTCGTCAACAGCTGGGGATGGAGGACGAAGATGTCATCGAAGTGTATCAAGAACAGACCGGTGGCTTTTGGAACGACTAAACCTTCATTTTTCTGTCTTTGATGTTCTTTTTTTTTGTATTTTGTTTTGTACAAATGTAATTTTGTTCCGTTTCAAACCATCTGGATCAAAATGGACTCAAACTGGGCTTCCACGTGTGAGAACGGGAGGTGAATGGACAGCGGCTCTCTCATGTTGTCAAACTGCATTCAGTCTTTTACTCAGATTCACTTGGACAATCTTTTGCTTTATACACTTTTGTATTACATTTGTGTTTTTGTCAAATTGTGGAGGTTTTATCTGGAAAATACGCTCTTGAAAATGGAACACAATTCAAAACTGAAAACATTTTGAACTTGCACATTTTTTTTTACGGGTTTTGTGGGGATAATAAAATGGCTGCCAACGTGGAAGCGATAATTTTCTATTCCAAAAGCCCGACAGTTTTACTCAAGAGTTCAAAATGTTTCACGTGTAAACGTCGTCTTTTAATATTTTTACCTGTTGCTCCGGTTTTGGAAACTATTCTAACAAACAAACTCAAGCAGCAGAGGTTTGGTAAAATTGAGTGTAAATTTCTCGCCCGTGGACTTGTAGTACCGTACTTACGGTAGTTTTTGTTTTCTAAATTTATTTGTTGCGTGAAAGCAGAGAAAAACTGAAGCCAAACTCAGCAGGGTTAGGGTTGTACTTCTTTATACTCTGGATCAACACGCTATTTATAAATTTTCTATTGAAAAGCTATATTTTTTAGCTAAAATTAATTTTAAAATGTATTCTGGTTATTCGTTTTCTCCACTGCTGGGCCAAATTTACTGCCATTACTTTCAGCGTTTGCCTTCAGTTTTCAGGATATGAACTTTTACGCACACACGATGTTTGTTCCGAAGTTTTAGGAGCAGCTGGTAACCATGGCAACAGCTAAAATCGCACTCATTACCAGCAAATTAAAGAGTCGTTTTTGTTTTACTTTGCTACTTTCACTTGTTTGTTGGATTGTTGCTATTCTTGATAGCGATCGAGTAGTTTTGATTAGAGCCTGAATGTTTTACCGTCTGTTTTCATCAATATAAAGTTATTTTTATTAACGTGAGCCAGCTCTGCTTTGTTTCATTTAATAAAAGGCATCATTTTGCTCTGATTTGCTCAGTGCAGGACATTTTTAAACATTTTGTGGCACTTCTGGCAATTTGATCTTAGCAGTAGGAAAGAGACGGACACCACGTTTTACATTAAATCTTTATTTTTGTATTTTTATTCAGGGCATTCAGACTTGTTTAACTGTGTTTAGACGGGGGAAGGAAGTGTGACATCGTTCTGTAGATTTGAATCATGTACGGCCTCTACTAGAAAAGCTGCAATCATGTGAACCTAAATGAACTAAATACAAAGTTGACATTTTATTTTTACTGCCTTGTACAGGTATATGTTGTGCTCAGTATGTTTGGATGTGTAAACACTTCAATTTTGTAATGTTCAGATTTATAAACCAGTGGGTCACCAACACTGCTCCTTGAGGAACACCCCCCTGCATATTTTAGTTGTTTCCCTGCTTTGACACCTGATTTGAATGAATGGGTGCTCAACAGGCTTTGGCAGAACTTCAGGAAGTAATAAAATGTCTGAATCAGGTGTGTTGGAGCAGGGAAAAAAATAAAACCTGCAGGATGGCGTTCCTCTAGGACCATGGTTGGGAACCACTGAGTTTTGCTGACAAAATATTTTAAAGCCAATATTTCTGTCCTGCAGCACTTTGTCAAAAGCTCCTCCCAATAGATTTCAGGGTTTCTTTTAAAGCTGTTCTTTCTGTTTGTTCTGTGAAGTCCCCAAACATCAGCTTGCATAGTTTGACGATAGCTGGAACTAATCAAGTTTAAGCTGATGTGTCAAATTAAACCTGGTTAAAGCCTGAACAGGCCTGGGGGGCAGGCAGCTGTCTCCACTGCCACTCATGAGTTTTATTCCAGGATTTGAAATCAGGAATTTTACAAGCCGCTTAAAAATGAATTTCTGTATGTGTTCATTCACATAAATACATGCAATAAAAATATTAAACCTGTCCTTTTAAATATTACCTCTATCTTGACCAGCTGTGAAAGTATTCATTTTGTGTGCAAGAGACGGTGAACTTTACTCCCCCAGGCAGGAAGGGTTGTGATGGCAAGGTGGGGAGACTTCATCACCATAGGAACTTTGATGCAGATGGTTTGAAATTCTGTTTCTTTGAATAAAATATTAAAAGGAGAAGGGGGAAAAAAAGCATGATTTTTTTTTGTGTGAAATTCAATGTAGCTCTTGTGATAAAAGTTTATACCTAAATGTTTTTGGCAATATTAAAAACAAATGTAAAAAAATGTTCATTTTGTGAATGTTTATGAGGCATTCTCACTTTTGCGAGTGCAACCCATTTTTCTTCCATTTTTTTGTGTGTGTGTGATTCTCGTCAGTTTTTAAGCTATTTCAAGAAATATCAAAACGTTCAGCTCTTTCAGGACAATCCTGATGTGTATTGGTGCAACTATAGCTTTTTGAAATTTAGCCTCCTTTCTGCCATGCATGTTTTTTCCTCATAGAAAATGATTTATTCGTTTTAAATCCTTCAGATCTTTAGATCTGTTTACAACCTTTTACTGCTTTCACATTTTGTTCTACTTCAGCTTCTTTGTGCAAATTTAAACTTTTCTTCAGCAGCTGTTTTTTCCCCCCAGCTGTTATGTGCGATATTTTTGGGCTAAACTTCTTTCTGCTCATTTCAGCTTGCTCCTTTCAACTTATTTCTTTAGGTTTTTCAGCCATTTCCACGTTTTTCAGCTTCTACTTTTGGTATTAAGTTTCTTTCTGCCTTTTCAGCTACTTTCAGTTTTTTTTCCTAAGTTCAGCTCTTATTAAGCTAAATTCCTAATTTTGTGCTTATTTAAACCTAATTGAGCAAATACGTGTTTTGTCTGCTTTCTTCTGCCAACTTAGGCCTGTTCTACTATACATTTCAGCATGTTTTTAAGCTAATTTTAGCTGGTGTTCCCCAATAAGCATTCACACTGAAGGAAATGCTATTTCTCTAGTTATTGTATTATTTAGACATTAGGATTTTTGTTTATGGAAAGTACTCAATCTGGTAATTTGTGAAAGGTATGACCTGTGACCTGTCATTTTAATGATTATCTCTCAAAATGAATAAGGGCTTAAACCAATTCAAAAGGGATGTTTTTTTCAAATAGGAAGGCGGTTCCAGCAGATCCTCCTCTGATTTTATCTTCAAATGGTGTCCCTATTGAGTTTGTTGATTCCTATAAATATCTGGGTATCCTGATCGATTCACATCTCTCTTTTAAACTCCACGTGGAAAACCTAGTGAAGAAACTGAAAGTTAAACTGGGTTTCTTTTTCAGAAACAGATCATGTCTATCACTGAATGTTAGGAAACGCCTTGTGTCTGTGACTTTCCTTCCCTCCATTGATTACGGTGACATTCTCTACATGAATGCTCCTACAAGCACCCTGCGGATGTTGGATGTTGTCTATCATGGGCAGCACGGTGGCACAACTGGTAGAGCTGCTGCCTCTCAGCGAGAAGGTTGCCGGTTCAAATCCCGGTCCGGGGCCTTTCTGGGTGGAGTTTGCATGTTCTCCCCGTGCATGCGTGGGTTTCCTCCGGGTACTCCGGTTTCCTCCCACAGACCAAAAAACATGCTTGTTAGGCTGATTGGTGACTCTAAATTGACCCTAGGTGTGAGTGTGAGAGTGGATGGTTGTTTGGTGTGAGTGAGACAGGTCCCTCTTGTAAATGAGTCCCCGTGACTCAACGAGGCTAGCCTGTATAAATAAAGGTTGAATGAATGAATGAATGAATGGTGCACTAAGATTCATAACTGGTTGTGATTATCGTACCCACCACTGCACCCTGTATTCACTGGTTAACTGGACATCATTAACCTCACGCAGACTCTTCCACTGGTACATTTTCATCTTTAAATCACTTCTTGGTCTGCTGCCCTCATACATCTCCTCCTACATGTCTTTGCGTGAGTGCAGCTACAGTGTGCGCTCTCAGGACATGATTACCTGCAGTGTTCCGTCAGTGAGGACTGAACTTGGAAAAAGGGCCTTCTCCTACTCCGCTCCTGCTTCATGGAATATCTTACAAAAAGATCTGAAGCTCTCGACCTTGACTTCTCTAAATGGTTTTCAGAATCTGTTGGAATCCTGGCAAAAACCAATGCAGATTTGTTCCTGTCTTTGATTTTATACGTCTACCTTATAATGTTTTGCTAGTTTTTTGATACTTTGTTAAAAAAAAAACTTTCTTTTGTTTTTTTCTCTCTTTTGTTTTCTATTGTTTATTGTTTGTTTGTTTATTGTTTAAGGAAATTCTACCACTGCTGTTCATTGTTCTTTAGTTTTAGCAGGTCGCTTTCGTAAATGAGCCCATGAGGTTCAAAAGATTTACCTGACTAAATAAAGGTTGAATGAATTCAGAAAAATAAAATAAAAACCGGGAAAGAAAAAATATCTGGGGGTGGGGGGGGAGATAAAGCCTAAATGTGTAAAGAACAAAGTTGTCTGAGTTGCAAGTACCGGTACTCACCCAGTAATCCACATTTTCACTCATTACCTGGATTTTAAATGGATTTTAAATTACAGATGCATCTGAAATAATTAGAATATTGTGAAAAAAATTTAAAGAATAATTTCAGAAAGTGAAACTCAGATTTATTATGAGTTTCACTTTCTGAAATGGTTGACAAAACTTTTTTTAGGAAATTCAATTTTTTTAAAATGCACCTGTAGATTTTAACAACTTCAGTTTAATTAATCAAATGTGGCAAAATATGTTAATATCTAAAAAAACAAACCAACTAAATACAGTATAACGATTCTGTGTGCAGATGAATTCAGCTTTTCTTTGAAACGCCAAGTTTCCTCTGAGGCAGCTATAATTACCGTAGTTGGATAAGATCCACCTGTGATCGATCTGTCAGATGATCTCAGCTTAAATCCGGCTGTTTTGATAAAACCAACACCTACATGAAGGACAGATGAAATGTCAAAACTAGAAAAGTTCCTGCATGGAGAAAGTTGAAACAGTGACACTTGCTATGTTTATTTTTTAATAATCTATATGAAATAGCAAAGTCCAACATTTTTTTGGTGCTTCTTGTAACTAGTTCTGCTAATTCCAGCTTGTTGAGCTTATTTGTGCTAAATTCAGCTATTTCAGCTAGCTGTTTTTATGCAAATTTCAGCTTTTCCAGCTAAATCCACATTTTTTGCAATCAACAATTTCAACTTCTTTCAGACCAATTCACCATATTCATGCTCCACCCACTTCCTTTTTTAAGCTTCTTTTTGCTCGTTTTAGCTACTATTCAGCTGTTTTTGGCAAATTTCAGCTTCAGATTTGCTGTGCTAATTTCTGCCTCTTTCAGCCTTGGTGGGAACAATTGTGATCACTCCTCTTCCTTTTGGTAATTTAAGCTTCTTACACTTCTTTAGCTACTAATCAGCTGTTTTTGGCAAATTTCAGCTTTTTCCACAAAAATAAATGTCATCTATTTGTGCACATTTCAGCTTTTTCAGCATTAGTGGGCACCTTTGTCTTCACTTCCTTTAGGTAATTCATGCTTCTTTCTACATTTGTTTTAGCTACTATTCAGCTGTTTTTGACAGATTTCTGCATTTTACAGTTTGTTTTTGTGCTCATTTCTGCTTCTTTCAGCATTAGTGGGCACATATTGTGCACACTCCACTTCCTTTTGGTAATTGAAGCTTCTTTCCATTTTTATTTATTTATTGCTACTACAGTATAGCTGTTTTTAGCAGAGTTTTGCTTTTTTGTTGTTGTTGCAAATTTCTGCTTTTTCGTGCTAATTTCGGCTTCTTTCAGCCTTAGTGGGCACAGTTGTCCTCTCTCCACTTCCGTCGGGCTATTTAAGCTTTTCCCCCCCTACCTTTTTTGGCTACTTTTCAGATTTGGCAGAATTCTGCTTTTTTTTCAGATAATTTGCACTTTTTGAACTGCAGTATTTTCTGCTTCTTTCAGCCTAATTAGGCAAATGTGATCTCTCCACTTCCTTCTAATTTCTACTTCTTTCTACTATAGCTAATATTCAGTTGTTTCTTTGCTAATTTACCTTTTTTAAGCTACGGTAATTGTCATTTTTGCACTCTTGACTATTTAAACAAAATTCAGCAAATACAGTGCATGATTTTCTGCTAACTTAAGCTTGTTTCAGCTACATTTCTGCATGTTTTATGCTAATTGCTGCTTTCAGCAAGTTCTTCAGCAATAAGCCTTCACACTTTTGCAGGAAATGCAATAGTTAAGATATTGCTTTCAGCTACTGCAACTCAAAAATAATGTTAGTTGTTTTCCCTTAGCATTGGTGGCTATCTTGCAGTTTTCATTTGCATATTCATTCATTCAACCTTTATTTATACAGGCTAGCCTCGTTGAGTCACGGGGACATTTACAAGAGGGACCTGTCTCACTCACACAAGAGGGACCTGTCTCACTCACACAAGAGGGACCTGTCTCACTCACACAAGAGGGACCTGTCTCACTCACACAAGAGGGACCTGTCTCACTCACACAAGAGGGACCTGTCTCACTCACTGTCTCACATATGGGGTATCTTCAGCTATCACACCAAATTTTAGCTATACTGTATAATATTTCTTAGTTGGAGCCAACTTTGCA